>ML808039.1:94253-137803 GCA_009831015.1 Picea engelmannii
GAGGCAAGGAATATAAGGCCCCTTAAGGGAAAAAGGATCAACAAGTAACCAAGTTTAATGAATTAGAACTTTGACAAAGATGAATGAGTTTGGCCAATAAGTATGAAACTTGTGACTTCCCTTAAATGAAGCATTAATGAAAGCTAACTTGGGTAGTGACTAGAACTGGTCTAACATAACACAACTAGATGTCAAGTTATAAAAAAGGGTGATGATGAGTTTAAGTAGGAAGGGGACTAGAAACCATGTGGACAAAGGAACACTAAGAGGATGAGAAGGTTCATGATTCATATTGATGAGGTCAACAATTAGTAAATAAAACTCTAGAAAATCATAGTGATTGAGTCAATTGGGATAGAGGAGATGTTGTAAACCAGTAGAGTTAGTGTATACATGGGTGATTCAATGCAAATTCTTTGAAAAAGGGTGATAAGGACTACTTCCATGATATGAGATGATGTTGATGATGAAATACATCAAGTATTGTTGTTTCCTTCTTTTTGGTCTTTTAAATGTTTTAAGGATCATTTTTTATTTTTTATTTACAAAGAATAAAATAATATGGATATGTTACAAACAACGATATGGGTGCCCAAAATGTGACCAAGTAGTTCTAACCTACATGTGTGGAAAGAGAAATGACAAATGGAAGAAACCAAGGGTGGGGCCTTAGGTAGGTCTCCTTGATGGGATGATGAGTGATGATATAATATGATGATGGTCTACAGGTCATGGAGAAGAGAGGCCAATGAAATGTGGAAAAACATTAGAATAATAAACCATAAAGAGCATGAACCATTTAGGAGTTTGGGGGTATGGGCTAGCACAAGGACAAGAGTGAAGTATGAGGCTTTCTTTGTGATCCAGACTATAAAAAATCTCGACCCTAAAGCAACCGATGCAACATGGGTGCCAATATACAACGGGGTCTTAAACTGAGGCAACCCTTGGGGGTGGAAATGCTATTACCACGCAAGTGTATAAGAAAACTTGGATGGATAAGAAAACTTGTCGAGGTGGGTTGAGAATCGAAAGATAAATTCAGGGCCTGTGAAATAAGGCCAATGCAACATAAGGGGGGGTTATGATGTCTTAAATCACAGTTTTAAGTATAATTGAATGGTTGGCCATTGTCATTGAATGAAATCAAAGGAAAAATGACTCCCAGGTGAAACATTTGTAGACATGAAACAATGTTAGAATTTTAGACGTTATAGTTATCTTATTGAACATTCATTAACAATTGCATGTAATAGGATCAATGAAAGACAAACAATCACAAAACACAAGATATATCCTGGGAAACCCTCACGGGGGAGAAAAACCAACAACCAATTGTTCAGTATAGATTCCTTCAACCAGTACAATGGCACGTTACATCTCTCCACAAATATACCAAGACCAACATACCAAAGACCAAGAAACCAAAACCTCCTTCGCTAGACCTTCCTTTCTATTCTCCAAATACGCAAGAGAAGGCGAGTTGTGTGTATACAAATAAGAGGAAATCAACCTATATTTATACACATAATTGAATCCCGAAAATATGCAACCCTAAGAGGGGTTGTTTTGACTTTTACAATAAGGATAAAAATAAAATAATAATTTATTTTGAGTCGATTTATACAATAATATTACAATAACCTTCTCTAGGTTTGACCAATACAAATATAAAAGAATATCTTCCCTAGTTACATCAAAATATCAACACTCCCTCTTAACTAGGAAGGTATTCTTTATTGCCACACGAGCTCATGACCATTGACTATTGAACATATGAATCTATACATCATCGGATATCCATAGTACAACATGACTTCACAAACAATGTATCCAAGGCATGTGGGTAGATCTCAAGTAACTTCAATATGTCACCATGACATCCACTACCCCGCAATGCATCTGTACCTCATCATGTGCACCCCTGTGAATTCACAACCAATGCATCCAAGGCCTGTGGGTAGCTCTCAAATAGCTACAACATGTCCCCAAGACATCCACTACCCTGCAATGCATATGTACCTCGTCACTCCCTATGAAGAGGGACCATGCCAAGCTTGTCCCTAAAGCACTCGAACTTCGTCTTCGAAAGTGGCTTGGTCAACACGTCCGCAACCTGCTCCTCGGTAGTCACGTACTGGAGCCTCACTGCTCCCCCCTGCACCATATCCCTAATATAGTGATATTTGATCTCGATATGCTTTGACCTATCATGGAACACCAGATTCTCTGACAACTTCATCCAACTATGCTTGTCACACCAAATGCAAGTCACCTCCAGTTTGATACCAAATAACCCAGACAACAGATTCTAAAGCCACACTGCTTCTCTACATGTTGCACATGCTTCCACATATTCATCCTCAACCGTACTAAGTGCTACACATGATTGCTTCCTGCTGCTCCATGAAACCATACTGGAGCCTAGATTGAAGCAATTTGTCGAAGTACTCTTCCGATCAAGAATACCGTCGGCCCAATATGAATCCAAATATCCATATAACCCAAACTCATGGTTTGTCACATACCTGAGACCATAATCCAATGTACCCTTAAGGTACCTCATCACATGTTTTTCTGTGACCAAATGAACTTTCCTGGGATGATCCATATACTGACTCATGGTATTCACAACAAAACATATATCTAGTCTCGTGTTCATCAATTACATCAATGAACCCACCATGTGTATATATAAAGTAACATCCACAATCTCTAAAATTGTATCCTGCAACAACTTCAGATTTGATACCATAGGTGTGGCCTTTTCCTTGCCATCCGACATCCCGAACCTCTTCAGGATTTCTACTGCATACTTCCCTTGATTCAGAAAGATATCATCATGTCTCTGCCATACCTCGAGACCCAAAAAGTAAAGCATCATTTCAAGATATTTCATCTCAAACTCAATAACTAGTTTTCTCTTACACTCTGAGATGAGATTTTCCACAACTATTAGAAACAGGTCATCCCCATACAATAGTAGTATTATCGGACCATCATCCAAAAACTTAAAGTAAAGTTTAGGATCTGCACTGCTCTTTGTAAACCCTAAGCTTGTCAGAAAACTGTCGATCCTTCCATACCATGCTCTAGGTGCCTACTTTAATCCATATAAATCCTTCTTCAATATACACACATGTGTCTCCCTGTAATTTACCTTGAACCCTTGTGGCTGCTCCACATATACTTCCTCTTGTATTTCATCATTCAATAAGGTTGTCTTCACATCCATATGATACACCTTCCATTTCATTACTACGACCAACGAAAGTATAGTCTTGATCGAGGTATATCTTGCCACATGAGAAAATGTCTCCTCATAGTCAATGCCCTCCTTTTGAGATAATCCTTGAGCCACAAAGCTAGCCTTGTACTTTTCAATAATTCCATCAACTTCATCTTTTGTCTTGTAGATCCATTTTGAACTTACTACTAATTTCTCCTTCCATCTGGGGACCACATTCTAGACATCATTCTTTACTATGGACTGATATTCCTCCCCCATAGAATCCTTCCATACTCTCTTTTATGCAGCCTCTTCATAACTGGATGCTTCTGCATCCATGATATCACACAAACATGCCACATAGATGGAATCTGGTTTTGGATTCTTACTTTCCCTGAGATAATTTTTTAGGGCACCATATCTTTCTGCATATCTGATGAGATCATGTGCCCAAGATGGTCTTCTCTTGCGAGAAGGCATCTCTGCTGGTCTATGAGGTTCTTCCATGAATGAATTCCTTTGGTTCAACTGCTTCTACCTCTGGAACTCTAGTAACTTCATTCTCCTCCTCATGAACCTCTTTTGCATAGTCCTGTTTTGATTTGCTGAAAGATGCACTATCATCGAAGGTGACATCTTGGCTAATCTCAACTTTCTGGTGACTGGGAATATATATCTTGTATGCCTTCGATGTGTCACTATAATCAACAAATATTCCATTCTTTCCGGATGGATCCAATTTTGTGCTATTTTCCTTGGGGACATGCATAAACACGGGGTAGCCAAATATCCTTATATGGATGACTTCTGACTTCTCTCCTGAAAATATCTCCTTTGGTGTGTTGTTTTCAAGTACTTTGTGGGGACTTCTGTTCTTCACGTACACTATAGTCTTTGCTGCTTCTTCCCACATATGCATAGGTAGATATTGATCATGGATCATAGCCTTCACTGCTTCCATGATCTTCTAATTCTTCCTTTTTTCTACTCCATTCTACTGAGGATTATAGGGAGTAGAAAGCTCCCTCTTAATACCAACTTCCTTGCAATATTATTTGAATTCCTCTTAAGTGAATTCTCCTCCATTATCTGATCGCAAGGTATTTATCTTCCGCTCTATCTGGTTTTCTACCACTACCTTAAATTATTGGAATTTGCCAAACACTTCATTCTTTTCCTTCAACAAATAGATCCAAGTTTTACTTGAGTAATCATCAATAAAAGACACATAATATACATACCCGCTTAGTGAAGTTGTTGACATTGGTCCACACACATCCAATTGCATGATGTCCAATACTCTTTTGGCTCTGCTATTAATGTTGGGAAAGGAGTGCTTAATGYTCTTTCCTTGTGCRCAACCTTTTCACAYGTCGTCTGRTTTTTCCTAGATCTTTGGTAGTCCCRTGACCATCTTGCTCACACTCGGTAGGGCCTTGTAATGTAGGTGAGAAAATATCCTATTCCATAATTCATTGGGATTCACAATGTCGTGAATTAATGTGGAATCTAATCACCCTTTCAATTTGTAGAGTCCTCCCTCTTGAAATCTAATCACCACAACATCATCAAAAGCCTTCCCTCTAGGCCACATAAGAACTTGTCCATAAACAAATGAAACTCTATAACCCTTCTCATCCAATACTGAAATCGATCCACCAACCAAATGTCACTTCCATGAGTCACAGTTCCTGTAAGGGATGAGATAAGAACATACTCCTCATCACTTGATTAATCTTCCCTTGCAACCTTCTTGGGTGGCTCATCATCTTCAGCTATATTAACATGATTCCTTTTACCTCCTTTCTTTTCCCTTGGTCTCTAAATGAGGGACCAATTCCTAGAAATTTCTCCCATTTTTTGACAACAGAAACATTTGATATTTGGGTTATTTATTCGGCCCTTTTGAAGCTTCTTGGGCGAGGAGGGTTATTTCTTGTTCTCTCCTTTTCTAGTGTGGGTGGCTAGGGCTTGATAATCATCTATCATATTCTCTTCTCTTGATGTCATCCTTGTTTCTTCTTGGTTGCAATATTCCCATAGCCTATTGAACTTGGGTAACTTCCTTCTTGAGAATATCCCTTCAATAAATGCATCCCATGACCTTGGGAGGCCATTCAAGGTGGTCATCACCATTTCTTCTCCATTCATTGTATCACCAATGGATTCTATCTTCTCCTTGATTTGGTTCACTCTTTAGAAGTAAGAGTGGATGGTTTATGAATTCTGCATCCTCACATTCTTTAACTGAGTTCTCAAGGTCATTCTTCGGTTGATGTTGTTTCCTTCAAATAGTTGGGTTAATGCATCCATCATTTCTTTTGGAGTGGATAATGAAGATATGTGATGAACAAGATGGTCATTAATGGAGTCTGCAATAATCCTCTTTGATTTTACCATATCCTTCTTGTTCTTTTCTTTAACCTCATCTCCCTCTGGTTCTGAAACCTCTTCTTTAGCGAACTTCTCTAGATCATGTTATTCTAGGAGGAGGGATACTCTGTACCTCCATGATATGAAGTTGTCAGTTGTCTCCAGCTTCTCATCAATAATGGTTCTGATAGTCATCCTTCCCCTAAATCACAAATTACAGATTTTAAAGATCTGATCCAGGTAAAAGATTCACTCCACTAGGGTGCACTTGTTGGTCCTCTTGTCTTGTCCGAAAAACATCCTATCAAGAAAACAAATCCTCTTTTATTCTAGATCTTTGAATAGTCTTCTATTCAGGCCTGCTCTGATACCATGTTAGAATTTTAGAAGTTACAGTTATCTTCTTTAACATTCACTAACAATTGCATGTAATAGGATCACTAAAATATAAACAATCACATAACACAAGATAGATTCTGGGAAACCCTCGCGGGGGAGAATACCCAACAAACAATTCTTCAGTATAGATTCCTTCAACCAGTAAAATGTCACGTTATATCTCTCCACAAATAAGCCAAGACCAAGATACCAAAGACCAAGAAACCAAGACCTCCTATGCTAGACATTCCTTGCTATGCTCCAAATACACAAGAGAAGGATATTTGTGTGTGTGTGTGTGTGTGTACAAATGAGAGGAACTCGACCTCTATTTATACACATAATTGACTCCCGAAAAGACACAACCCTAAGAGTGGTTGTTTTTAATTTTACAATAAGGATAACAATAAAATAATAATTTCTTTTGAGCCGATTTATACAATAAGATTACAATAAGATTCTCAAGGTTTGACCAATACAAATACAAAAGAATATCTTCCATAGTTACATCAAAATAACAACAAATAAATACCACGTTGTGAAAGTACTCATGAAAACAAATCCAACACTACAAATGGTGTAAAAAATGGGGTTTCTGAGCTCCCTTACCTACTAATAGAATATGGTGGAAAAATGGCTTCCAAGTGAATCCCTTATACACATTGGATCTCACATCATGAAAGGGTTTGAGAAAAGGAATTCAATGGTGAAAATGACACATAAAATGGGGTTTGTAAGCTCTTGTATGAGCAAAACAAAAATTAGGGTTATCCCTATAAATAGGATTGGGCTCGTAGATCAAGAATAATTTATGAATTTACAACTTGGTGAATCTATTTTTGCCCTAAATATTCTAGATCTCAAAGGGAAAGATTGCACTAGTAGATTTTGATTCCCATGAATTACTTGGTGGGAGGTATCCTCATCTTTATTTTCATCAGTTTGATTTTTTCCTTTTTTGATCTAAAAATGGATAGAACTCATACAAGTCTTGATTTGAAAATATCACTAAGTTCAATACCACTTTCTTATTCCAAAATATTTTATTAACAATGCTTATAGCATGGAAGTGATTTATCTTACTTAACCAAACACTTTAATTGATGATCATAACTTGCATAACCCATCTTACATAAGAAAATGCATAATCACTTTATTAATGCTCAAATGATTCAAGTACAATAAAAGGAATTCACAATACAAGAGCTGAAGATGCCCTTCAAATACATTTCTCTGAAACAGAAAATAACATCACCCTTTCATTCCTCTCGAAAAAATGAGAAAAATAAGTATAAATCAACTATATTTTGCTTACAGTTCCCCTGACTCCCCTTGGCACATAAAATAATATAATGACCTTCTTACAAATTGCTCAAATGCATAAACATAGTGCATCATTGAATTCCTAGTGAAAATAATGCAAAATTTATATAAAATACTTGAAATCTCGTCAATGTGATCCCCTGCATGCTTTACGGTGTAGCCTCGTACCATTCGTACCCTCAACATTCTTTACGAGACAAAAACCTGCATAAAAATGTGTCAAACAAAAAAATGTTGTATGTGCAATGTGTTGGGGTATATGCCATTAAATAGGTCAGCTCTCTTAACAAAATCCCAAAATTTATGGCATGCTTTAATTACAATTTGTTGGGTTTTGTAACTAAATCTTAATTTTGTGGCACGTTGTGGCTATAGTTTGTTTGGTTTGTTTTAAAAATCATTATCCATGGCACATTGGTTAAACATTGTAGCATAAAAGGTGGAGGTAAGTGGTTTTAATCCCCATGACCTTTTAGTTTTTCAAGTGGTTATAACATACCGAACTTTTGCGCATATGTTTTTATATGGTTATACCACATAACAATAATATATAGTTTGTTAAAACATGGTTATAACTCCCACCGAACTTTGTGATAGCCCCGTGGATTTATATACAGTTTGAAATATGGTTTATATGTTAGATAATATATGGTTATTATAATTGTATATTAATATATATAATATTAATATATATGTATTAACAACCATAAAATAAAAACCAAACCAATATAAGCCAATAAGGGGTCACCACATGTCAAGACCCGGTTGGTCCACTTATGTGCCACATGTCTAACTGTGATTGGGCCATGTTTGTGTTGAATTATGATCTTGATTTCTTATGCGGATTAATTCTTTTATTTTCTTCAATACTTTGATTCCAACTTAATACACTTCAACCATACCAAATCATAACCAAATAACAATAACTATGTAGATAAGTAAGCATGCACATCAACAACACATATACCTTGGGGAAACCCTATACAGGGAGAAAACCCTCAACAAACGATATTCCTTTATTGCATTGATAATGCAAGATCACTTACAAATATCCACCACAAATGTTATGCTCTTAAAGAGCTTCCCAAGATGAATCTGACCTGACAAAGACCAAAGAGACCTTGCTGAAACACACCTCTGATATGCTGCTTCTATTGTTGATATACAACATTGATATTCTGCAGATATACGCCTTTGATATGCAACCTCTATTGTTGATATACATCATCGATATGATTCTTTGGTATATTGCCTCTTTATCACTGATATGCCCCTCTATTTCTTCACCCTTAACCTGCATATCAAACTATGATGAAGAGATGGTTTGACCTATGCTTATATAGGTTGAAGAGGGGAAGAGGAGAGGCTCGAAATAGTAACTTGTTTCATTCTTTAATCATAACTCAACTTCATACTTTAGTTCGAACTTAGAACTAGACTTGATACTGATGTACTTTATTTCGAAAATAGAACTAGACTTGAGACTTAAGTTACAACTCAACATTACACTTTAGTTCAAAAATAGAACTAGACTTAAGACTTCAGTTGCAACTCAACATTACACTTTAGTTCTAAAATAGAACTAGACTTAAGACTTCAGTTACAACTCAACATTACACTTTAGTTCTAAAATAAAACTAGACTTAAGACTTCAGTTGCAACTCAACATTACACTTTAGTTCTAAAATAGAACTAGACTTAAGACTTCAGTTACAACTCAACATTACACTTTAGTTCTAAAATAGAACTAGACTTGAGACTTCAGTTACAACTCAACTCTTTACAAGGCAATTCAAAATTCTCTTCATGGTGGATAATGTTATGCGTGCCAACGCAATATATCATTGCATTTACATCGTTTGCAATATTAGGAATATTGTTTGTTTCTAGATCATAGGAATTTTATATTCAACCTAACTTTTTCTAGATGCCTTGAATTTTGCTCATGGCTCACAAGGCTTGACTAGGCTCACAAAGGTTGTACGTTCCCCCTAACTTTTGCACTAGTCTGTCTATGCTCACAGAGGTTGTTCGTTCCCCTTGACTTTTTCACTAGACTATCTATGCTCACAGAGGTTGTGCATTCCCCATGAATTTTTCATTAGACTCACATAGCATCTCGTTCATCCTGAATTTTGGTTTGACTCACAGAGGTTGTACATTCCCCCTAGATTTTGTCAATACCTCACAAGACTGGTTGATTCTCCAAATCTCCCTGGCTAGCCTCAGGGTGGCCCATATGGCCTCTCATTGGAGAACAACTATCGATGCTGCCAAATTTAACACTCCCTCTCAGTGAGGGAGTCATTCTTAGCTACACCAGGCTTGCCTCTTAGCTGCACAAATTGTCTCGAGGTCAAAGGCTTGGTCAGGATATCAACTACCTTCTCGCTCATGGTTATGTACTGTAACTTTACAGTTTTTCTCTGGACCAAGTATCAGATGTAGTGGTACCTCATGTCAATATGTTTTGACCTGTCGTGAAATATTGGGTTCTCTATCAATTTTATTCAACTTTGATTATCACAGTGAACCACCGTCGTCTCGAGCTTGTCACCAAACAACCCAGAAACCATTTTTTTGAGCCATACTGCTTCCTTTCTAGCATCACTTGTTGCAATGTACTCAACCTCTTTTGTACTTTGTGTAATGGATCCCTGCTTTCGGCTTGACCAAGAGATCATAGCGGATACTAAAATGAAGCAATATCTCGAAGTACTCTTCCGATCCATTGGGCTTCATGCCTAGTCAACATCTGCATACCCATGCAGAAATAAAACACCATTGGATGTATATCTCAGACCATAATTAATGGTCCCTCTGAGATATCTCAAGATGTGCTTTGCTGTCACCTAGTGTCTCTGTCTCGGTTCAGTCATGAACTGACTCATTGCAATCACTGCATATCATATATCTAGGCTAGTGTGGATCATGTACATCAATGATCCAATTAGATGCCGATACATGGTGGGATCCACCAAATCTGAACCTGTATTAGAATCATGTAGCTTCCTCGGGTTGGTAATCATCAGAGTAGACATGGATTTGCAATCCATCATACCAAACCTCTTTAGTACATCCACTGTGTATTTTCCTTGTGCCAGAAATATCTCACCATGTCTTTGCCATACTTCCAATCCTAGGAAGTAATGCATCAAGACTAAGTCTTTCATCTCAAATTCTAAGGTTATCTTTCTCTTACACTAGGCTATTAGCCCTTCATATCATGTTAGAAAGAGATCATCAAAATACATTATTAGTATAACAAGTTGGTTACCTCTTACCTTGAAGTACAGATTTGCATCAACATCACTTTTCTGAAATCCCAAGCTTTTAAGAAAGCCATCAATCATGTCATACCAAACTCTGGGAGCCTACTTAAGACCATACAAGGCCTTCCTTAGCTTGCATACATGAGTGCCTTTGTTATGAAGTACAAAACCATCTGGTTGTTCCACAAATACCTCTTGTTCAATCTTTCCATTCAAGAATGTTGTTTTTACATCCATCTGGTGTAGCTTCCAACCAAGAACGAAAGCTAAAGCAATAATAGTTTGAATGGAGGTATACCTGGCTACAGGGGAAAAAGTCTCTTCGTAGTCGATTCCTTCTTTCTGAGTGAAGCCTCTGGCTACAAATATTTCTTTGAACTTTTCCACACTTCCATCAGCTACATGTTTGATCTTATAGATCCATTTGGAAGAAACCATTGATTTGTCTATTGGCCTCGACACAATGTCCCAAACATTGTTATTTATAATAGACCTATATTCCTCAAGCATGATATCCTTCCATACTTGTAATTTATTTGATTCTTCAAATGAAGAAGGTTCAACAACACTAATGCTACTCATCAGTGCAACATAGCCTTCAAACCTATGAGGCCTCTTCCTTTCCCTGAAAGTTCCTTTGGGAGAATCTATTCTTTCTGCTTTTTGCACTATTTCTTTAAGCCACCTTGTCTTCCTTTTGTCTGGAGGTTCTTCAAGAGTTCTTTCTAACACTTCAGCAGGTTTTAGGGGCTCATTACTTGGCCCTTTACGAGGTTCCTCCCTCTGATCATTTGACTCTTCATTTTCAGAAAAGAGTGAAATTGGTTGAACTACTTCTGATTCCTACTGAAGCTCTTTAGATTTATTAAATGTGAATTCCTCATGGAAAGTCACATCTCTTCTTACCTCTATTTTTCTCTGACCTGGTATATAAATCATGTAAGCCTTGGAGTTCTCACTGTACCCCATAAAAACCCCTTTCTTGCCTAAGGGTTCCCTCTTTGTCCTCTTTTCCTTAGGGACATGAATATACACAGGACACCCAAATATCCTTAGATGCTCTACTTCAGGTTTGATCCCTGAGAAGACTTCTTCAGGAGTCTTTTCCTTCAATATAGCATGTGGACACATGTTCTAAATATACACGACAATGGAGGTAGCTTCTTCCCATAAAGAATTTGGCAGATCCTAGTCAAACATCATTGCTTTCACTACCTCACAAATAGTCCTATTTTTCCTCTCAACAACACCATTTTGTTGAGGGTTATATAGCACAGTCAACTATCTCTTGATTCCTGCCGACTTGCAGAAATCCTCAAATTGAAGAGATTCAAACTATCCTCCATTGTCTATTCTAAGGATTTTGATGTGTTTCCCTGCCTGCTTTTCAATAAAGGCTTTATACTCTTTGAATTTATCAAATGTGTCACTTTTAGCTTTAATAAAATATATCCAACATTTTCTTGAGTAATCAACAATAAAAATGACATAATACAAACAACCATTGAGTGAGAGAGATGACATGGGACCACTTACATCATAATGAACTAGATCTAAGATGCCATGAGCTCTGTTGTCACTACTAGTAAATGATTTCTTTATATTTTTACCTAGCATGCATCCCTTACAAATTTCATTTTTACTAAGAGAAATAGAGGGCATGCCACATACCATGTTCTATAGATCTGGAAGAGCTTTGTAATGAATACGTCCAAGTATTCTATGCCACAACTCGTTGGAGCTAGTCACATCATGAGCCAATGCCTGAATTGACTGTCCTATCACTACATACAGTCCTCCTCTAGGAGTTCCAATGGGTTATACTGTACTTAAGTGGATACCTTTAGCCCATAATAATGCCTTCCTATCCTTGAAGATCACCCAATATCCCTTGTCCTCAAGGGTTTCAATTGATAGTAGATTCTTCTTGAGCCCTGGAACATACAACACTTCATCAATATGAAGTCTAGCCCTAGATTCCAATCTAAAGGAGATAGAGCCTACTCCTTCTATCTTGTAACAGTTGTCATTCCCAAGCTCAAATTGCTCTGCAAAATATTTTGTCTCTAAATATGAGAGGATGTCCTTGAACCCTGTCATGTGATTTGATGCACCATTGTATACTAACCAAGTTTTTGGCCCTGTGAAAAATAAACTTGATAAGGCATAAACCAAGTAATATTCTTTTCTATTTTCTTTCTCATTAGAAGGACTTTTCTGATTTATTTTGGATTCATCATCCTCAAAAGTTGAGGCATGATGTTTCCCTTTCCTTGGATATTTCTTTCTAAACCAACAATCCTCAACAAAATGACCTAACTTATTACAACTAAAGCATTTAATATTAGATGTATCAATATTCTTTCCTCTAAATGTACCTTTGGTGTTTGGCTTCCTCTGAGAGACTTTCTTCTTTCCCTTGAATCTTGATGCTAAAGTTGAGTGATCTTCTTTTGTTGGCTCCCTCCTGGTAGTTGTGAGACTCTCCTCTTGGAGGAAATCATGCCATAACCTCTCAAAAATGGGTTGAATCTCTCTCTCACTTACACTAGATAAGAAGGTCTCCCATGAAGAAGGAAGACTGTAAAAAATGGCCTGCACTAAATCATCATCGTCCACTGTCACCCTTGTTACCAAAAGTTGATCTCTGATCTAGGCTATCCTGGAAGAGAAAGATGCCACTGATTCACCTTTCTCCATATTCAAATACTTAAGCTTGTTCTTAAGTGTCCTCTTCTGACTTGGAGCATGTTTCTTATACAGAGTCACCAAGGTATCCATACAGTCCTTGGCAGTCATCAACGAAGTCATTGCATGCATTATACTCTTTTTGACTGAGTCAAAGATGATTTTCTTAGCCTTCGCTTGACTCTTATTGAAGGTTTCTCTTCCTACATTATTCGTGGGTTCCTCCACCACTGTGGTCACATACTGGTCAGGATCATGCTCCTGCAAGATATTTGTTATCCAGATCTTCCACACATTGAAGTTGTTAGCTCCTTCGAGCCTATCCTCAGCCTTGACTGAAATGGAGGATGTCATGGACCTCACAGTGGAAACTTAATCAAGCTAGCTTGGATATGTGTGTAGCTTCTGCTGCACTTCAACACGTTTAACACACCCTAAGATCCGATATGATGTTATATTATGAGCTTGATTTCTTATGTAGATTAATTCTTTTATTTTCTTCAATAATTTGATTCCATCTTTATACACTTCAACCATACCCAATTATAAAGGAATAAAAATAACTATGTAGATAAGTAAGCATGAACATCAACAACACATATACCCTAGGGAAACCTTGTATAGGGAGAAAAACCCCAACAAACGATATTCCTTTATTGCATTAATAATGTAATATCACTTACAAATATCCACCATGAATGTTCTTCTCTTAAAGAGCTTTCCGATCTGACAAAGACCTAAGAGACCTTGCTGAAACACACCTATGATATGTTTCTTCTATTGTTGATATACAACACTGATATGTTGCTGATATACGCCTCTAATATGTAGCCTCTATTGCTAATATACAACATTGATATGCTTCTTTGGTATGTTTCCTCTTTATCACTGATATTCTCCTCTATTTCTTCGCCCTTAACCTGCATATCAAACTGTGTTGAAGAGAGGGTTCGACCTCTGCTTATATAGGCTGAATATGGGAAGAGGAGAGGATCAAAATAGTAACCTGTTTGCATGCTTTAATCATAACTCATCTTCATACTTTAGTTCAAACTTAGAACTAGACTTGAGACCGGTGTACTTTAGTTCGAAAATAGAACTAGACTTGAGACTTCAGTTACAACTCAACATTACACTTTAGTTCAAAAATAGAACTAGTCTTAAGACTTCAGTTGCAACTCAACATTACACTTTAGTTCTAAAATAGAACTAGACTTAAGACTTCAGTTACAACTCAACATTACACTTTAGTTCTAAAATAGAAATAGACTTAAGACTTCCGTTGCAACTCAACATTACACTTTAGTTCTAAAATAGAACTAGACTTAAGACTTCAGTTACAACTAAGAATTACACTGTAGTTCTAAAATAGAACTATACTTGAGACTTCAGTTACAACTCGACTCTTTACAAGGCAATTCAAAATTCTCTTCATGGTGGGTAATGTTACACGTGACAATGCACTAGATCATTACATTTATATCATTTGCAATATTAGGATTATCGTTTGTTTCTAGGTCATAGGAATTTTATATTCAACCTAACTTTTTCTAGATGCCTTGACTTTTTCTCATGGCTCACAAGGCTTGACTAGGCTCACAGTGGTTGCACGTTCCCCCTGAATTTTTCACTAGTATGTCTATGCTCACAAAGGTTGTTCATTCCCCCTAACTTTTTCACTATACTGTCTATGCTCATAGAGGATGTAGGTTCCCCCTGACTTTTGCATTAGACTCACATGGCATTTTGTTCATCTTGACTTTTGGTTTGACTCATAAAGGTTGTACTTTCCCCTTGGCTTTTTTCAATACCTCACAAGACTGGTTGATTCTCGAAATCTCCCTAGCTAGCCTCAGGGTGGCCCATATGGCCTCTCATTGGAGAATGACTATTGATGCTGCCAAATTTAACAATATGTCACTTGTCATCAAATAACTGGACCACTTTGATGCCAACTCAGTTGTTGACGAACCTTCCACATAACCTATACGATGCCACATGTCACCCTGGAGCTACCACTTTTCAACCTGTGATATTGCCACATGTCTCTCTCTGAGCCTGCCACGTGTCTTTTTAGGGTTGACTTTTTCCCTAGTTGACCTAAACTTTGACCAACCATAACGTTTGCATATGAACTCCATTTGACTTTCCATTTGTACCATTGGAAATATGACGATGAGCTCTTTGCAATGATGGATTTTTATCGAACTTTTGAGACAACCAAATTTTGAGATTTTTTGATCCTTTATGGATCCCTATGAGCATTCTGGATCCTCCTGGACCTCTATGAGAGTTCTTGGATCCTCCTAGATCATTCCTCCCCACTAGGAATATTTTGGACCACCAAAAGGTTTTCATTCAGACATTAAATGAGGGAGATGCCTCCCCACTTGACATGTGTCTCTTCCCCATGCTTGGACCACTTGGCTCATTAAAATTAGTTGAATAACAAGGATGAAGGCTGAAATAATGTTGCTAACATAATAAATCATCCTCAGACTTCCACTTCTATCTTCATTCATATTTTTCACTACTGGCCATGCACAACATATAGACAGTAGTAGCTAACATATAGATTCCACTAACAATGGATTAACAACATTCTCGCGCTTCCTGACAAAATACTTGTCACCTGCATGTAATGAACCTTCATGTGGAAACTTTGGAGAACTTTGAAACACTTTATGACTAGGATATAACTTGACTATTTCATTATTATAGCCTTCACTTTCTTTTGCAGGCATCATAGACAGATTCTTCTTTGCATTCACAACACCTACAACTATGATTCGTGTCTCATCACCTGATTGGGATCCCAAATCTTGTTGGATTGTGACAATATCCTTTTGTTTTATTTGGCCTCCATACTTTTTAGGCCTTAATTATGATGCAACTTCCAACAATGATCTTTATCATGTCCACTTTTTTTGCAATGAGTACATGCGAGCTTTGCTTCTTCCTTCTTTACTGTAGCTACATGTTTCTCTTTTCCCTTTTTCTTACTTCCCTTTTGCTGGGAAAACTCCTTTGAGGAATCATCTTTAGCATCCTCCCCCCTGGACTCAAGATTCATAGCTTGAACACATACTTCATAAAAATTAGTGGGATTTAACAAAAGAATAGTATGATGAATGTAACTATGCAAAGCACCAATGTATTTAAGAAGGGTTTATGTAGAATGTAATGAAATATTTAAAGCCAATGGTTTCTTCCTAAAATCCTTAGTAAAATCCTGCACACTTTGTCCTTTTCCTTGCCTAGAATATTACCATTCCATAATTTTATTTTGTTGATATGCCAAAGGATAAAATTGTTTCCTTAATACAACTTTGAATTCTGACCAAGAAGAGAGGATATTATAGATCTTTTGGATACCTTCCTGAAGTTTACCTTCCCACCAAATCAACATTGTACCTTCAAGGCGAAGAGAGACCAATTGAATATTTACCTCATTTTCATCAATCTATTTAACATAGCAGTAAAATTCCATTTGTCGAATCCAATTGTCTAGCTTCTTTACATTAGCCTCACCATTATACATGGGAAGGTTAAACTTGAAATCCAACTTTAACAATGGATTTTTGAAGAAATTTTCTTACGAGGAGATGAGGGTGGAGAAGTGGAAGGAGATGAAGGAGGTGAAGAAGAAGGTCTTGAAGGAGCTGGAGAAGGATGTCTTGAAGGAGGTGTAGAAGGAGGAAGATCATCTTCTTTCTTAACTTTTCCAGAACTTTCTCCTTTTTGTAATCCACTCTCACTGTAGAGATCTTACACCATTTCCTTCATTTGATTAAAGGCATTGAAGAAATAATCTCCAGATTCATAAGGACCTATTTTCCTTGGTGAGTCCATCTCTTCTCTTTGATTGAATATCCTTGAACCAATTTCAGGATTATAAACCTCAAGTTTGCCTTCACCATGCTTGTGTTTATCCCTTGTAAGCATTCACCTGTCAAAATAGCTCTGATACCCTTAATCTGAAAATGGATAGAACTCATACAACACTTGATCTGAAAATATCACTAAGTTCAATACCACTTTCTTATTCCAAAATATTTTATTGTTAGTTCTTATAGCATGGAAGTGATTTATCTCACTTAACCAAAGACTTTAATTGATTATCGTAACTTGCATAATCCATCTTACATAAGAAAATGCATAATCACTTTATTAATGTTTAAATGATTCAAGTACAATAAAAGGAATTTACAATACATGTGATGAAGACACCCTTCAAATATGTTGTTCTGATGTAGAAAAAAAACATCACTATTGCATTCCTCTCAAAAAACTGAGAAAATGAGTATAAATCAACTATAGTTTGCTTATAGTGCCCCAGACTCCCCTTGGAATGCAAAATAATACAATGACCTTTTTAAAAATTTCTCAAATGCAGAAACAGAGTGCATCGTTGATTTCTTGGTGAAAAATTGTGCAAAATTGATATAAAATACTTGAAATCCCATCTAGGTGGCCCTTGACATGCTTTACGGTGTAGCCTTATCCCCTTCGTACCCTCAACATGCTTTATGAGACAAAAACCCAAATAAAAATGTGTGTCAAAAACAAAAATGTTGCGTGTACAATGTGTTGGGGTGTGTGCCATTAAATAGGCCTCCCCTCTTAACAAAATCCCAAAATTTATGGCATGCTTTAATTACAATTTGTTGGGTTTTGTAACCAAATCCTAATTTCATGGCAAGCCTTAACTAGAGTTTGTTTGGTTTGTTTTAACAAACCTTATCCATGGAACATTGGTTAAAAAATGTACCATAAAAGGTGGAGGTCATGGGTTCTAATCCCCACGACCTTTTAGTTTTGCAAGTGGTTATTGTTGATGATTACAACTACGTGAGACATCCTCCAGGACACAGACTGAGTGAGTCAGCCTAAGAGAGAGCCCATGAGTTAGGTGTGCCCATGAGTTGGGTGTGTTGTTCCTCTCTTAGACGGAGAAGGAAAATTGTGTGTGCCCCTATGTGGGGTGAGAGAGGCCATGAGTTGGGTGTGCCCATGATATGGGTGTGTAGTTCCTCTGTGAGATGGAGATGGAACGTTGTGCCCCTGTGTGAGGTGGTAAATCCCATGAGCTAGGTGTGTGGTTCCTCTCTAAGATAGATATGGAATGTTGTGTGCCCCTATGTAGGGAATCCCATGAGATAGGTGTGTGGTTCCTCTCTGAGATGGATATGGAATGTTGTGTACTCTTGTGTGGGGAAGCCCATGAGTTAGGTGTATCGTTCTCTCTGAGACAAAGATGAAAAGATGTATTGGCCTCCTCTATATAGACAATTGAGATGATTTGATACTCCAGATGATTCTCCTGTGAGACGCAGTGAGAAAGAATATCTGCGGAGTTGGGTGTGCTTGTGGATGAGCACAGGTGAACATGATCCTATTGGTTGAGCACTAGTGAGTGTGGTTCTCCTATGAGATGAAGTGAGATAGAGATGTGGACATCCCTATGGTTGAGCACAGATGGATGTGCCCCTAGTGGTTGGGCACTAATGGGTGTATGAGATCCCTTTCTATATTGTTCAAGAGTCATACTTACCTATAACCCTATTTGTGATGTAAAGGGTACAGGTCGGCCCCACCATAATGTAAAAGATAATTAATATGGTAATTATTAATTATATTTTGAGTTATTGAGGTCGGCCCTATTGTGCCAATAGACATACCATTTTATGTGATAAGTCTTATATAAATAAAGGTGAATACTCATTGAGGAAACACACTTATCATTGTGTCATCTCATGATTTCAGAATTTGTGGTCTGAAATTATGAGAATTACAACACCCTCTTGTGTGCTTGATGATGGTGTGTGAGGTCTTTCTCTTGAAGAATATAACAAAGTTTTGGCTGGGTTTTCTTTCCTTGTTAAGAAGGGTTTCCCATGAAACTTCTTGTGTTATTTGATTCAGGAGCATCACCAGCAAAGCGCGAGTGGAAGACAACTAAGCGCACTAACACACATTTTGAAGAAATAATTTTGAATTAAAGGAGGCGCATCATGCAAATGTTTTAAAGGTATTGGAATTTATGAACATCTTTAATGTTTTGGAGCTAGATTATCGCATGAGTGTTACACCTCAAAATTACTCACTTCGATAGTGTCGCAAGTGTCATCATTACAAGTGTTGTAAGTGTTGCATCTTGTCCACAAGTGTCGCATCTTGACTACAAGTGTTGCAAGTGTCAAAAACATCATACTGCCATCTTGCCTATGTTGTGCCTCTAACAAAATCACAAAGACACTTGAGACACCCCAAAGACTAGTTTTGAAGAAGAGAAGTCACTTGACAGGGAGTACAAACCTTTTGCCATTGAAAAAACCACAAAACAATGGATTTTGGAGAGGAGTGATCCCCTACCCACTGTCAGGGAGTGATGGTGCTCCCTAAGCCTCTTTGGGGGAGTGTTTGAGCACCCTGTGCACCCTTTTGGGGGAGCACTACCCTTTTTTTTAGCAAATTATGGGTTTGTTCAGGCAAATAAGGGAAGAATCCCTCAATTTCTAAAGGTAGTTGGATTTGAATAGATGGTCAAGGCATGATCTTAGGCGAGATCCTCAACTGAAGGAGAAGAATCCTCAACTCATCCCAAATATATCTCAAGTGGTTGGACCTCTCCAAGGTTATATAAGGAGACCTTCTCATGGTGAAAGGTACAAGGAAGATTGAGAATTATACCTAACTTATGATCTCATAAGAAGGTATTGATAATGGAGATTGAGAATTAAATCAAACTTATGATCTCATGAGTGAGATGCCATCAAAGCAATCAGTGGAGATTACTTGAGCAAAGGGGTTGGACAAGGAGAACTGGAAGAAGCTGTTGCACCTTCATTCAAAGGATTGTAAGTACTTTTACTTGTTCTCATTAATATAATCAATGCTTGGCCTATTTCTTTCAAACTTGTGCTTGTTTGATATGAGTTTGTTTGGAGTAGATGGATCTATGATTGAGCAAATCTTAGTAGAGTAGGAAGTCCATTGTATCTTTGTTTGTTTTTCAAGACCTATCAGGGAGCTCAAGATCAAAGCTCAGCCAGGACTTTGCAAGGACAAACGTCGCTAATAAGGTACACATCTTTCTCCTGCTCTTTCATTTATTAGCTTGATTAGATCTAAAAGGAAGTCAGTTTCCATGTTAAACACTTTTCTGTCCTAGCCTTAGGAGTCTAGAGACCAAGAGAAAATCCACTTGTCCGCAGGGGGATTCACCTACAACAGAAATTGGCGACTTCGCAGGGGAGGAGCTCTAATTTTTGTTTCCATTCTCAGATCTTGTTTTGGCCATTTTCCCACTGATTTGAGCTTCTCCACATTGTCTTTTTTATTCTTAGATTTGTTTGATTGCCTCTTTATGTCATCAAGATCACCCTGATTAACTGGATTTTCTTGGTTTTTTGAGTTTCTAGGCATTTTTCTGAGATTTTGTAGCAGAGTGCTCCCCTGACCTTGTTAGAAGAGAACAAAAACTCCCTTACACCATAGCGCTACCCTATTTTTAGTGAAAAACCCTCTAGTTTTTCAATTTCTGTGTTTAGTTTTTTCTTTTTGCATTTTCTTAGGGTCTCATACTCTCATTCCATCTTGGTATTCGCCTTCAATACCCTGTTTTATAAGGATTCATCCTCTTTTGTTTGGATTTTTTGACATTTGTCCTTACTTTGAAATAACTCTTTGTCCTTCATGATTTGGAGTCAATTTGTCGTTTTCTTCTTGTTTATCTGAATGAGTGAAAACTTTGTAAGGGGTTTCAAAGGTCTTTTGTACTTTTCTTTCTGATCTTTGAGTCATCTTGTCCATGCTCATTCTCCTTCCTTTTGAGTTTTTGGCTTTCTATTTCTTGTTTGATCACAACAAGGGTGTCTTTTGGTTTATGTGAAGTTTGCTTCCAGATTGCTTAAATATCACAACTCTTGAAGTCTGATTAGCATAAGAAGCTTTACATCTACTGGTTATCAGTCACATACAAATATTTTAGCATTGCATTGGATTCCTTATTGAGGACTGTTGCATGAGGTCATTTCATCTTAGTGTTTGACAGTGAAAGGAAAATTCTTTTCCTTCCCTTAATTAGACATTCATTGAAAGAAAAGATTGCTTATCATTTCTTATGCATGTTTTGGGAACTGAGTCATAATATCAATAGTCTTCACTCTCATACACCTCTGAGTAAACAACAACCACTAAAATCAATGCTTAACTAAAATTTATCAAACTTTTTACATCTTTGTTAGAAAACCTACATTAGTTTAAGGTGTAGGGATTTGGAATAGGTTGAAAGGATAACTTTCCAAAGCTATCAAACAAACTTAGCATCTTGGGATAGGGAGAGAAAATCCAATTATCGTATAGGCTTTCTGGGATCCCCCTCTCACATAGGGGTTACGCACGAGGTCGCATTTGGGTGAGTTACGGAGATTATCCCTTCGTGGTTCAACTGTTTGTAGTGGTCAGATCGTATATTGGGGGTCACTTGAGGGTATACCCACGATTATGTGTGGGAGCCTCTTGAGTTGATTTTAGACTTGCTATCCTGCCCATACATTCGGATCGAACTATCGACTGTACCCACCTAGGGGCTAACTGTGAATTGGTGACCTTAGTAGCCATAATATTTAGGGTCTCACACAAGGTGACAGTGAAGGGAAGTCTCATTGTACCTAGAACAGACGTTGGTCAAACTCACTCAGGCTCCTTGGAGGGTAAATCCACAATTACTGCATGGAAGCTTGCACCAAGGCGTAAGTCCATTAAGCAGGTTGCTAACGTAACTGATCCACCTACTCTATCCTTGTCTCTTCCTATTTTGATCTCGCGATGTTGGATTTCATCACCAACTAGTGGTTTCATTGTGGGAAGGTTTTGTTTGATTGTTTTCTTCTCAGATTCATAGCATGTGTTGGTTGTGTTACTTAGTGGACCTTAGGTCAAGTCAGTGTTAATGGAATCAAATCCTGAGAGTACCAATGGAGGAACCCCTTCTCCTGGGGAACCTTATACCTTTCCTTCTTTTGGAAACTTTGGTCCTCCGTACATTGTCACATTGAGTCTTCCGGGACTCACCATCGGATTACCGATTTGGTTTTTCCCCACTCCGGTGATCTTGAATCCTCCCAATGTTTCAACTGCACCTAATACTTTATATGTCAGTACACCACCCACACATCAACCTCACATCGACTTTTCACCTTCTTCGCCCATTAAGTCTCCTTCCCTTTCTCCTTCTTCGTCTAGTGAAAGCTCTAAAGAAAGTAGCCAGGTTGATAAGAAGAAGAAGAAACAGAGAGAGAAGAAGAAGAAGAGACCGAAAAGGACCAAGGCCCCAACAACATCAGATGTTGGATCCAAGAAACTAGCTACTGTTAATAGTACTGGGAGTATTGACGAGGTCAGCAATATTAAAATAAAGAATCCAAAACCCAAATTCCCTTGCAGTCTTTGTAAGGGTGACCACTTTCTGAGGGATTGCCCTAGTATTCCCAAGGTATTAGAAATGTGGTCCTCCATGTCATTGGACTTTGCTGGACATGCTAGTGATACCCCATCACCTAGTGACGTCAAGGTTGGTAAGAAGAAGACAACTATCAAATTTCCTTGTATGTTATGCAAAGGTGATCATTATTCTCACCTTTGTCCTCATATGGACGAGGCTTCTTCTCTTTTGGAAAAAATTCAACTTCCAAAAGGTTATCATAAGATTTCCCCCAAACCATCATTAGTTGATGGACTTGTCAATCCGGTTCCATCCCTGGTCAGTCCAATTGATCAGGTGGTCAATCTAGTTTCATCCTCGATTGAACCACAAACCCAAGTAGCTGATCCAGTTTCGTCATCGATCAACCCTACTCTTCATCAAAAGAGTGTAACCCAAGTAGTCGATCCGTTTTCATCCTCGGTTGACCCCACTCTCCCGTTAGAGAGTGACACCAAAGAGGTTGATCCATTTCCACCCGTCGACCCCATTCTCCCCTTGGAGAATGAAACCCAAGTGGTCGATCCAGTTCTGTCATTGGTCGATCTCACTCCTCATTTGATGAGTGCCAAAGTGACTGATCCAGTCCCTTCCTTGGTTAGTCCCTCCCTTCATCCGAAGAGTGCCAAAGTGATTGCTTCGGTTACATCATCGGTCAATCCTACTCTTCCTCTGAAGAGTGCTAGCGTGGTCGATCCGATCCCATCATCGATCGATTCTAATCTCCCTCTAGAGAGTAAACCCGATACTACTCACGTTTTTCTCATTGATACAAAATCTACCATGCTGGGGGGCATTCCTCCTTCTCCCGCGAAACCCCCTCCAAGCAATGAGGCCATCCTTTTTTATTGGGGTGCACTAACCGAACCTCGTCTTCCTTCTCACATTCCTTTCCAAATTACAGTACAGGTTTGTGGTCAGGACGTTCCTCAAACGCTAATAGATGAAGGTGTGTTCATTAGTATTTTGTCCTCTGTTGCTTGGCATGCTTTGGGTTGTCCTCAGCTTGCACCGGTTACATAGAATCTGTTAGTTTTTAACAAAATAACTAGTCAACCTTTAGGGACCCTTCCTCAGTTTCGGGTAACTTTGGGAGGGGAAACTATCTTTATTGATGTCATGGTAGTCCGAGACCCCTTGGATTTCACTTTACTCCTTGGGCAGGATTATGTCTATTCCATGAAAGCTATTATGTCCACTCTTTTTCATGTGATATCTTTCCCTCATGATGGAAGAATTGTGACTATTAATGAACTTTCCTTCATCGGTCCTGACTAGATTAACTCCCTGAATAGTTCTTATATGACGAAAATATTGCCCCCGCCGCATGTCAATTATCTGGCATTGTCTCCCATGACTTCGACTCTTGAGGATTTGGATCCGGTAGTTGACATGGTGATCTCTTCGGTAGGGCTATTGGAGCCTGATCTCCTTACCCCTGTCGTGGCCCTCGACATGTGTTCCTTCCAGAGTGATTTTCTTCCATCCAACGAAGATCTCTTGGAATCCATGACTGTGTTTTGTCCCTTGACGTGGTGTCCTTCCAGAGTGTTATTTTCTTGGAAACCATGATCAAGAAGAGTATACGAGCATAGTTTCTCTTCTCTGTAGCAATCTCGCTAAAAAATGAAACAAAGGTCATGAGAACAATTTCTCTTCTCTGTAGCAAGGTCATTAAAAAATGAAACAAAAGCTTTGAGCATAGTTTTCCTCTCTGTAGCAAGCTCGTTAAAAAATGAAACAACAATCTGGGGATTGAACTCGGATCCTTGAGCATAATTCTTTTCTTGTGTCAAGCTTGTTAATAAATGAAACAATCACCTCTCCTATCAGGTCGAGTTTTTCGCCAGATCTTGTAGATGACAAGTCAAGTCTTTCGTTAGATCTCGTATTTGAACCTTCTTTTCATCCACCTGTATCCTTTTTCTCCATCTAGTACAAAAATTGGTGACGAACTCAAAGTCGGTGAATGAATTGAAGCTTGGAGGGCATGTCTCCAGCCTTTGATGATCATTCTGAAGTTAAGACACCAACTTTCACACTGGGGGCATACCGAGCTTAGTCTTTGTTCTTTCTTGTTCTTGTAAATACATGAGAATTCATCCAGGTAAACATTTATCTCTTTTTTGGAACCGCATGGATATATGAAAAATGAACCCCTTGGAGTCTTCTTTGATCTCTTTTCAGACTCTCTAAACATGAAAAGATTGCCGAGTGATATTGCTTCCTTTCCCACTCGTTAAAAGGTTTGAAAGGGAGTATTTTGAGTGATAATTTATCTCTTTTTCGTCCTCGCGAGACTAACATTACGAAAAAGGACAACATTGGATTCATCTTTAAGTTGTTTTCAGACTCTCTAAATATGAAAAACCACAGAGTTTGCCTTCTCTAGACTAGTTAAACAATCATACATTAAAGGGCCCATACGGGACCGAACCCTTACTTCTTCCAATTCGCTAAACAAAGGAAGAGGGACTTACTGAAGGTGAGTCATATCGATCATGTGTTACCCTCCTCAATCTCGTTAAATTAAAAAGAGGTACTTGTCTATCTGGATGGGGGAAAAATTGAAAGAAGCAAGCTGAGCAGTTTTTTGAGAACACTACCAGTAGCTCTTACGGTCGCCCTTGAACATGACACTTTGTCTTTGCACGCATTTTAATCCACTGAACCTATACATTGAGCCAATCCTATGATTTTTTTTTACTTCTTTGGGTCACCTGACGAAAGTCACAACATCCACTGCATCATCAAGTTTTGGTCCATGTCATGGTTTTGTTGTTGTGCCTCAGTGTTCAAGGGAAGTATCTGCCTCAAGAGTCAGCCATAAAAAATATCCTGTTTCAATGCCTGTGTCATTCCATGCTCATTTTATCTACCAATTACATCTCTGTGTCAGTTTCGTGCCATTGATGGGGGATACATCAAGGCCCTCCTTCGACCAGTCTCTTCCTATCGACTTCAACACATTATCCAGGAGCTAGACTTAGAAACTAGTTAGTACCTTGGGACCTGCATGCCTCAATGGCAGGCCTCCTCGTGTCCGATAGTGGGTTTACATCATTGACCCTTGATCGGATGATTCCACAGATGTTCGAGTTCATCTCATTCATTCAAATTCATCGGTATGTACTAGAGTACCTTGGGAATCATTGACATCAATGGTGATCTCCCTCACGCTTGTTAACGATTTACATCATTGACCGGTAATCAAGTGGTTTTGTCATGTTTGACATCAGGAAATCTATTCACATGGTTAGATTCATACTACATCGGGATCGGTAAGAAGAACCTGGGTTGAGTTTTCACTCTTATGTATACTTTTCCCAGGTTGTGAAGGAGTTATTTTGAACTATGACACATATACTCTTACATAGATCCACTTTGTATTGATCGTGGCTACATCTTGTCATCTTGTAGGTCCACTGTGTAATCTTCGTGGCTACGACCAGTTCAGGTCATAGAAGTATAGATCCACATTGTATCTACAATGGCTATACCATTTTTGTCAATATAATTATGGATCCGCAGTGTATTTTATGGAGGCCATACCTAAAAAGTATTTATCACTCAATCATAGATATGCCTGCCTTGGGTTTTGAAACATGTCATAATATTTGTTTGATGGTTGTGTGCATCTTTTTTTGGTTTCTATGCGTCCATACCCTTGCTCGAAAAAAGTCTAAAAATTACTTCAATCATCATCATCTTCTAACTTCGTACTTTGGGGGGCAATCTGTTACACCTCAAAATTACCCACTTCGATAGTGTCGCAAGTGTCGTCATTACAAGTGTTGTAAGTGTCGCATCTTGTCCGCAAGTGTCGCATCTTGACTACAAGTGTTGCAAGTTTCAAAAACATCATACTTCCATATTTCCTATGCCGTGCCTCTAATGACATCACAAAAACACTTGAGACACCCCAAAAGACTAGTTTTGAAGAAGAGAAGTCACTTGATAGGGAGTACAAACCTTTTGCCATTGAAAAAACCACAAAAAAATGGATTTTGGAGAGGAGCACTCCCCTACCCACTGTCAGGGAGTGATGGCGCTCCCTGAGCCTCTTTGGGGGAGTGTTTGAGTGCTCTGTGCACCCTTTTGGGGGAGAACTACCCTTTTTTTAGCAAATTCTAGGTTTGTTGAGGAAAATAAGGGAAGAATCCCTCAATTCGTGAAGGCAGTTAGATTCGAATAGATGGTCAAGGCATGATCTTAGGGGAGATCCTCAACTAAAGGAGAAGAATCCTCAACTCACCCCAAATATCTCTCAATTGGTTGGACCTCTCCAAGGTTATATAAGGAGACCTTCTCATGGTGAAAGGTACAAGGAAGATTGAGAATTATACCTAACTTATGATCTCATAAGAAGTTATTGACAATGGAGATTGGGAATTACATCAAACTTATGATCTCATGAGTGAGATTCCATCAAAGTAATCAGTGGAGATTACTTGAGCAAAGGGGTTGGACAAGGAGAACTGGAAGAAGCTGTTGCACCTTCATTCAAAGAATTGTAAGTACTTTTACTTGTTCTCATTAATATAATCAATGCTTGGCCTGTTTCTTTCAAACTTGTGCTTTTTCAATATGAGTTTGTCTGCAGTAGATGGATATATGATTGAGCTAATCTCAGTAGAGTAGGAAGTCCATTGTATCTTTGTTTGTTTTGCAGGACCTATCAGGGACTTCAAGATCGAAGCTCATCCAGAACTTTGCAAGGACAAACGTTGCTAATAAGGTACATATCTTTCTCCTTCTCTTTCATTTATTAGATTGATTAGATTTAAAAGGAAGTCAATGTCCATGTTAAGCACTTTTCTGTCTCGGCCTTCAGAGTCTAGAGACCAAGAGGGAATCCACTTGTCCACAGGGGGATTCACCTACAAAAATGAGATCATTGGAGGACATGTTTTATTTTAATGAAGCTGCATGCAGTACATATTCGATGTGTTTGATCTTATCTGTCTGTCTCAAATATTTATTTTAATAAATCCTAAGTAATTGAATTCTTTTATTTTGATAGTATAGCCCTAGAGTAGTTGGAGGCAAAGGCTCGAAGATCCCCTCTTGTATAAAACTTTGTATTGCTTCCCAGAAGAGGTTGTTGGCATTCTAGTTGTTGATAGTTGTTTCCATTCCAACTGAGAGTTGAGAGCTGTTGAGAAGAATTGTATGAACCCATGTATATAATAGTTGAATGAATATAACATAGGAGCATTGTTCCAAATGTATGGTGTTGTTGTGTCTATATGAATGAATGAATGGTAGAATTTCTATTTACTTTCAATTCTCGATTATTTTCTTGTTATTATGTATGAATGTGTTTACATGGTTAAATGTATGAATCTATGAATATTTAGATAAGTTTCATTTATTTTCTTCTACGAGCAAGTGCAAGTGTTCATAGTGTCCTCAAGGAGTGTGTGACAAAGTCTATTTTGACTCATAAGCTCAGAAGAGATAGCATGAACTTTATATGTGCAAAGAGTGCATAGTGTCTGCAAGGTGTGCATGACATATTCTTCTTTGACTCGGAAAGTTCAGGAGAGATAGCTTGAAGGTGGGTGCAGATTTGTAACTTGGCTAAGTATCGAGAAATTATTCTGGGAATTTTAGAGTGTTGGGGAGAGCAAGCTCAAGAGAGGTAATTTGGAGTTCGTATGCAAGTGTGCATATTGTCCGCAAGGAGTGTGCGACAGAGTCTTCTGACTCAAAATCTCAAGAGGAGTAGCGAAATTCATCCATAGAAAAGATAAGTTATGGAGGAGGACGTGTTGCAAGGCGTGCATAGGATGAAATTCGACTAAGTGTCGAAGAGAGCATTCTAAAGAGGCAAAAGTTCGAGAAAGAACAAGATCATGAGGGAGAGCAGCGAGAAATATTCAAAGGGAGGAATCCTTTAAGGTTTCCTAGAATTAACGAGCAATATATTCCTATGAGGGATCGGGATCATCCCAGACTGTTAGATCTGGGGAAAGCTGCACGAAGGTTAGCCGTGAAGCATTTCGGCACTTCGTGGTTCAGAGTATTTTTGAGTGTTGCAAGAGTGAGGTCATGAAGTCGCGAAGTGATCCTGACCATTGGTCGCGAGGAGGATATGTGGCAGCGGATTAGAAAATCCTAGAGATAGAGGCCCGAAAACGTTGTGTGTGGAGTAGGTGGGATCCTCGCAAAGTCGCGAAACTTGAAATATAGTTGGACCGTTAGATCCAGGTGGACACATGACGAAGATCCACGCATTCGGTAGAAAGCGTTTTAGAAAGAACCAAAGACAGAGGTCGTGATATTTTCGAAGCTCGAAGTTACGAAGAGTTGACCCATGGTCACAAACCATGGTCACATAGGAGAAACAATATAGCATGGGGGCTAACACTCACAAGGTTGGTGTTTCCAAAAGCGCAAGAGAGCAGGGTTGCAGGTAACTCAGACCTACAGGTAACATCAAGGGTACATGTGTGTCATTGATTCAAAGCTTGTTGAAGCTCTGAATAGCTAATCTGGCTTGAGTAAATTGAATATCCAAGACCGAGAGGTCACAGAATCCCCAGGAGGGTAGGGGGGATGCATCAAGTGGTATTAGAGCCTGATTTTATTTTAAGGTAGCAGAGAGTAGACAAATAAAATACTCTAATACCATCAAGTGGTATTAGAACCGACATCGAATTTATTTATGTAGGCAAAGGAGACGAAGGAGATAGCCTGATATCATCAAGTGGTATCAGATACATTAGCACAATGCTGCCTAGGAGACATGTAGAGCCACCTGTAGCAAATCGAGCTATGGAAAGGGAGATGAAAGAACTGTGAGAAAGATTGGATGTCATGGAAAAAACACAAAGGAGAGCACCTGATGTTGGAGACGTCAATGATGCAGAGAATGGAGAAGTGGAAGTTGAAGAAGTTGTAAAGGAGGATGCTGCAGACAAACTCTTGCTGAAAGAGGTTGTAAAATTGGGAGCTAGAGAAGAGATCAACATCCCAATTTATGAAGGAAACTTGGACGTTGAAGAGCTCCTAGATTGGATAAGATCCATGGATAAGTACTTCGACTATTAAGACGTCGATGAAGAGAAACAGGTAAAACATGTTGTCACCAGATTAAAAGGACATGCAACATTGTGGTGGGATAAACTGCAGGCTGACAGAAGAAGCAAAGGAAAACAAAATATTAAGAGATGGGATAGAATGGTAGCCAAATTAAAGGCTAAATTCATACCCAAGGACTATAATATAAATCTATTTAGGAGATTGCAGAACCTGAGATAGAAGGGAATGACAGTCAAAGAGTACACAGAGGAGTTATATAGACTGAACATCAGGGTTGGACATAGAGAGACAGATGAGGAAAACGTTGCTAGGTATATAAACAGCTTGAGATATGAGTTCCAAGATGAAATCAATATGATGACAGTAAGGAAAGTGGAGGACACTTATCAGATTGTGCTAAAAGCATATGAGAAGTTGGGCATAAAGTAGAGTAAGTGAAGCAAATGAATAAGTTTAAACAGAAGAAAGGGAATTGCCCATGACAAGGCACAAAAGCTCAAAGGTGAGACTGAGAAACCACATAGTCACTCTGAAAGAGGAGGAAGTTCTCGAGGGAGATAGAGTGGTGGTAGAAACTCTTTTCCTAGAGGAAGAGGAGGATAGGTAAGATGTTATGCTTGTGGAAAGACATGACACATGTCTTGGGAATGCCCCGAGAGAAAGAAAGAAGGAGGTGAAGCTCACATTTCGGAAGCGCGGAAGAAGAATGTTGAAGAAGAAGGTGCATAATATGGGAAATATTTGATGATGAAGAATGTTCTCTTAAAATTAGAGCTAGAGGTTGAAAAAACAATGCAAAGGATTAGTTTGTTCATAACAGCTTGCAAGCCTAATGATAGAGTATGCAAGGTAATAATTGAAAGTGGGAGCACTGATAACTTAGCATCCACAGAGATGGTGGAGAAGTTGGAGCTGGAGACAACTGAACATGCGATTCTATATAAGGTCTCATGGCTGTATAAATTTCATCAGGTAAGGGTAACTAAACAATTCCTTGTTGAATTTAAAATAGGAGGATATAGAGACGAGATTCTGTGTGATGTGATTCCCATGGATGTATGTCATGTTTTATTGGGCAGACCATGGAAGTATGATAGGAATGTCATTCATGATGGGAGGAAATCATATTTTTATTATTTGGTAAAATGGAAAGGACACCCAATATAAGATGCCAGTTGGGTAAATGAAGTGGATATTCATAAGCATGGAAGTTCAGTGCAGGAGCTCATGGACATGAGTCCATGAATTTTTAGCTAGAGGAGTATGATGCAGGAGAATCACCAGCAAAGAACGAGTGGAAGACATCTAATCACACCAACATGAATTTTGAATTAAAGGAGGCGTATCACGAAAATGTTTTGAAGGGATTGAAATTTATGAACATCTTTAATGTTTTGGAGCTGGATGATTGCATGACATTATTGGAGGATGTATTTTATTTTAATGAGGATGCGTGCAATACAAATTTGATGTGTTTGATCTTATCTGTATGTCACAAATATTTATTGTAATAAGTCCTAATTATTTTAATTCTTTTATTTCGATAGGATAGCCCTAGAGTAGTTGGAGGGAAAGGCTCGAAGAACCCCGCTTGTATAAAGATTTGTATTGTTGCCCAGAAGAGGTTGTTGGCATTCTAGTTGTTGATAGTTGTTGCCATTCTAGCTGAGAGTTGAGAGCTACTGAGAAGCATTGTATGAACCCATGTATATAATAGTTGAATGAATATAACAAAGGAACATTGTTCCAAATGTCTGGTGTTGTTGTGTTTATCTGAATGAATGAATGGTAGAATTTATGTTTACTTGTGATTCTCGATTGTTTTCTTGTTCTTATGTATGAATGTTTTTACATGGTTGAATGTATGAATCTATGAATATTTAGATAAGTTTCAATTTTTTCTCTTCTACGAGCAAGTGCAAGAGTGCATAGTGTCCGGAAGGAGTGCATGGCATAGTCTATTTCGACTCATAAGCTTAGAAGAGATAACGTGAACTTGATATGTGCAAAGAGTGCACAGTGTCTGCAAGGTGTGTGTGACAAATCCTACTTTGACTCATAAAGTTCAGGAGAGATATCTTGAAGGTGCATGCAGAGTTTATACTTGGCTAAGTATCGAGAAATTGTTTTGGGAAGTTCAAAGTGTTGGGGAGAGCAAGCCCAAGAGAGGTAAATTGGAGTTCATATGCAAGTGTGCATATTTTTCGCAAGGAGTGCACAACAGAGTCTTCTGAATAATAATATCAAGAGGAGTAGTGAAAGTCATCCATAAAGAAGCTAAGTTGTGGAGGATGACATGTTGCAAGGCGTGCACAGGCTGAAATTCGACTAAGTGTCGAAGAGAGCATTCTAAAGAGGAAAAAATTCAATAAATAACAAGCTTAGGAGGGAGAGAAATGATTAATCTTCAAAGGGAGGAGTCCTTTAGGGTTTCCCAGAATTAACGAGCAAGATCTGCCTAGGAGGGATCAGGATCATCCCAGACTGTTAGATATGGGGAAAGTTGCACAAAGGTTAGCCATGAAGCATTTCGGCACTTCGTGGTTCAAAGTATTTTAGAGTGTTGCAAGAGTGAGGTCGCGAAGTCGTGAAGTGATGCTGATCATTGGTCGCAAGAAGGATACATGGCAGTGGATTAGAAAATCTGGGAGATAGAAGTCCGGAAAAGTTGTGTATGGAGAAGGTGGAATTCTCACAAAGTCGTGAAACCTGAAATATAGCTGGACCGTCAGATCCAGGTGGACATGCGGCGAAGATCCGTGCATTCGGTAGAAAGCGTTTTGAAAAAGAACCAAAGACAAATGTCATGATATTTCCGAAGCTCGAATTTATGAAGAACTAACCCACAGTCACAACCCATGGTCACATAAGAGAAAAATTCTAGCGCGGGGGCTAGCATTCGCAAGGTTGGTGTTTCCAAAAGCGCTAGAGAGCAGAGTTTCGGGTAACTCAGATCTGCAGGTAACATCAAGGAGACCTATGTATCATTGATTCAGGGCTTGTTGAAGGTCCGAAGAGCTAATATGGATCGAGTAAATTAAAGATCCAAGTCCGGGAGATCGTAGAATCCTCAGGAGGTTAGGGGGGATGCATCATTATTGTGCATGATTATTCTTCTTGTGATCTTGGTTTGTTGTAGTAGTTATGGTTCAAGTAAAAGTTAAACAAAAAATTTAAAGAAAATGCATGAGCAATATCTCATTGAAAATTCAACATGGTTTCAGAGCAGGCTTGAAGTGTTGAAAATTCAACAAGAAACATGTGTCTAATTTACTTTTCCCTTAAATAAATTGGACAATAATTATTAATCTATTATCTTATTTAGAACTAAGTGATTTGGCGTTGTAACAGAATTATAAGTGTAGTTAAGTGAGTTAATCTTAGTTGTACTAGTTGTAACTAAACTTACACTAGTGAGAGTTCAGTGAATTAATTATTAATTAATTCAAATCAATGAACTCACATGCAACTGAAGATTTTCCACGGTTAACTACATGCATGTCAGATCCAGCGGAGACCCAGTTGAGATAAACAGGTGAAAGGGACAGTTTGGCTATCAGTTGTGATTTGAGTGAAGTGCACTCATGCAATAACACATGTAGTGGATATGCTCATGAACATGTGCAAACTAAGTAATTCAAATTCATTGTGAGAATTCCAATTGCAGGGATTGTACAGAGGAGGTAGGTGGTTTGGAGACAGAAATTGGCACATGTGTTTGCTGAAGTTTTGTATGTGAGAATTCCAATTGCAGGGATTGTACAGAGGAGGTAGGTGGTTTGGAGATAGAAATTGGCACATGTGTTTGCTGAAGTTTTGTATGACAGTGTGAGACGATTGTATTGTACTGAGAGCTCTTGGATTAGAGTTTTGTATGAGATTTTTTCATGATTCATGATACACATAATATATGATAGTGGGGTTTTTATCTTTACTCTTTCCCGGTAAAAAATTTGTTTTATGTGTTCTTGATATTTCACTTTGTGATCGTGGTTTAATTTCCGCAAGAATATTAGTAGAGGCGATTATGTATTTAACAATGGCATATAATTGTTAGATCAAGATAATCACAGGAAATACTTAATTTGTATTGAAAATTTCTACATGGTATCAGAGCCACGGAGCCACGGAAGTGAGGTGCGAAAATAATAGTATTTTCGCAGGTTCCGTCTCTAGCAGGGTGCGAACCTTAGTACTGAAAACTACGCACATTTATGGGAGCATAAATTCTCGCACCCTACTCAAAGGAGAGGTGCGAACTTCATCAATATTCCCACAGGATGCTCAAAGGAGAGGTGCGAACCTCCCTCACCCCACTTTGCATTAAAGTGAGAACTTCCTTGTGATTTTCGCAGGTTGTACATTGGTAGGGTGAGAAATTCCTCCAAGAGTTCGCAGGCTAGACAATGGTAGGGTGCGAAATTCCCTTGGGCTGCTCTCAGGTGGGGTGCAAACCTCTCAGGGAAAGAGGGATTGTAGCAGTTGAGTTTGTGGTTGGATAACATTCGAATTTGCAGGACTTTCTTGGTGCGACAGTTGATTCAAGATCGAAATGTCTTTCAATGGATTGAGGTTGGAGTATGCACTCGATGGTAGCTCGAACTACATTGCTTGGAAGGACAGGATGGAAGCAGTACTCAAAGACAATGGCTTGAAGGATTACATTGACAAAGATGTTCCTAAGCCGGATGCGATAGACACTGCAAATCTTGATGCATGGAAAAAGAAAGTGGCAAAGGCGAGAAGGATTCTGTTGGAGGGAGTATGAGACCACATTGTCTCAAGTCTCCATGGGAAAACCACACCACGTGCAATGTGGAAGGTTTTGACAGATCTGTTCCAAAACAACAACGACCATAGGAAATTGGCGCTCAAAGATAAACTCAGGAAGATCAAGATGGAGAAGGGAAACACCATTCCAAAATATCTCATGAAGTTTTTCCAATGTCGGGATGAGCTTGGAAGTGTGGGAATAACAGTCATTGTTGATGATTTGGTGAGCTTGGCTCTCCTAGGACTTCCTAAGAGTTGGCACAGTTATCAAGACTCTGTCAATGGAAGGGAAAAATTGCTAGATTGGGAACGACTATGGTCGGATCTAGTGCAAGAGGAGTTCAGGCGGAACACCAGAGATGGATATTCATCAAAGCATGATGATGAAGAGGATTGTAATTTGACTACCAAGGCAAGGAAAGGGAAAGGGAATAAATTCCATTCAAAATATGAGTCTAAAGTCAAGAAGATGGATTTGTCCAAAGTGAAGTGTTTTCACTGTCACGAACATGGGCATCTCGCTACTAATTGTTTGCAGAAGAGGAAGAACAAGACGGTTGTTGGAGCTGCAACTAGTGAGGTTCTTGTCTCGCAATTTGAACTTGACTTCTCTTTGATCACATGCATGGATTCAAGTGCATCAGGATCGGTGTGGTATTTGGATAGTGGCGCTTCCTTCCACATGACGAGAGATAAAGAGTCTTTTAGTGACTTGGAGGAGAAAGATCTCATAATGCATATAGAGATGGGAGATGATGGACAATACTGTGTGACTAGTATTGGTACCATTACCTTTCAGAGGGAGTCAGGTCAACCATTTCAATTGAAAAATGTTATGCATGTTCCAGGTCTGAAGAAAAACGTAGTCTCAGTGGCAATGTTGGAGGACAGAGGCTATGACGTTGTTTTCAGAAATGGAAAATCTTTCCTGCGACATAAAACAATGGGTCAAGTCAAGAAGATAGGGATTCGAGTTTAGAATCTCTACATGCTAGAGGTAGATGGCTGCGGTGCCATGATGGGCAAGGCAGAAAAAGTGGTGAGCCGGGATGAGGGTGAATTATGGCACAGGTGATTGGGCCATCTTCATCATGGAGCCTTGAAGATCATGCAACAAATATCTATTGGACTTCCAAGGGGAACACTTTCTCAGTTAGATCAATGGAACGGGTGCACCCTGGGGAAGTATGTAAAGTCCACCTTTCATGAAAAGGAGAACCGTGCTTCGTTGATCCTGGAGAGAATTCACAAAAACGTTTGTGGACCATTCTCGGTTGCTTCAACAACAAAACATAGGTATTATGTTATTTTTGTTGATGAATTTTCTCGTAAATGATGGATATTCTTCATGCAGAAGAAGGATCAAACATTCTCAAAGTTTTGTGAGTTTAAAGCATTGGTGGAGAAAGAGTCAAGAAAGAAAGTGAAGGCTCTAAGGAGCGATAATGGTGGAGAATACGTCTCTAACAAATTCAAAGACTTTTGCAGCAGAGAAGGAATTCAAAGAGAACTCATAGCGCTTCATAACCCACAACAAAATGGGTTCTCGGAGAGAAAGAACATAACGATCGTGGGTGCAACACGAGCGATGTTGCATGATCAGGGCCTACCAATGCATTTGTGGGAAGAAGCATGCAATACTGCGGTTTATGTGCAGAACTGTTGTCTTCATAGAGTACTTGGCATGAGTACACCTGAAGAAGCTTTCACTGGTAAGAAACCTGATGTTTCTCATTTTAAAATTTTTGGCTCATCTATTTATGTGGATGTGACCAAGGATTCTAGGAATAAGCTGGAACTGACTGTTGAAGTTGGGACATTTATGGGGTACACAGAAACACCCCATAATTATCGTGTGTATTTTACAAACAATAAGATGACTGTTATGTGATAGGATATAAAATTCGATGAGGGGAAATCCATGTGGTTGTCGCTTGAGAGGGAGCTAGACTTGCATGCAGAAGAGGAACTGCTAGTTCCCAAAGATGAGTCTCAAGATGTGGATCAACCACATGAGGAGGTTCATGGAGTGGAGGAAACCAATTAAGCAGAGCCATCCATCAGAAATGGCATAAAGCGCACCATGGAAGCTGATAGATTGAGACTAGATGTTGCACAGAATGTAGGAGCCCCTACTTCACAGCGCAGACAGAGACAGTCTCCTGATTGATTTGCTGGATACATGGCTCTCATGAGAAAATGTATTGTGACTGAACCATCTTCCTTTCAGGAAGAAGTGCAAGATCCCACTTGGTTTGATGCAATGGTGGAGGAGTATGAATCCATTGTCAAAAACAGTGCATGGGAAATTGTCCCAAGACCAGTCGACAAATCAGTGGTGGAGGGTAAGATTTTAATCATTTTTCTTTATGTTGATGATTTCATACTGACTGGTGATGAGAAACTAATGCACTCATGCAAGGATGACCTTGCAAAGGAGTTCGAGATGAAGGATTCAGTCCTTCTTCATTATTTCCTTGGATTGGAAATATGGCAGCGAGATGGTGAATTTTTTGTGTGTCAAGGCAAGTATGCAAGGGAGATACTGGGTAAGTTTCACATGGAGGGCTGCAAACCCATGGATACTCCTCTTCCAGGAAACTGGAGGAAAGAGGATGCTACTTCTGGAGAGGTAGTGGATGCTACTATCTATCGACAGTTAGTGGGTTCACTAATGTATTTAGTGAATATGAGACCAGACATTTGCTATGCGGTTAACCAATTAAGTCAAGCGATGGTTAAGCCTACCAAACTCTTTTGGAAGGCAGGTAAGCATGTTTTGAGATATCTGAAGGGCACATCTAAGTATGGATTATGGTATAGACAGATGAATGAGTTGAAGTTGCATGGCTTCATGGATGCAGATTGGGCAGGCAGCCCAATGGACAAAAATATCACATCAGGGGGGATATTTAGTATCGGATCTACAGTTGTTTCTTGGTACAATAGGAAACAAAGATCCACGACACTTAGTTTATCGGAAGTGGAATACATGGCAGTGATTCAAGCTACATGTGAGGCTATTTGGATGAGAAAGATCTTGGTTGGTTTGTTTGGTTCTCATTTAGATTCGACAGTGATTTGTTGTGATAATCAAAGTTGCATTAAACTCTCGATTAATCCCATGTTTCATGATATATCTAAGCATATAGATATCCGGTATCATCATCTCAGAGATTGTGTGCAGTGGAAGATCATGTTTCTTCAATACATTTCTATAGAAGATCAGGATGCAGACATTCTGATGAAGGTGCTCACCAGGAGCAAATTCGAATATCATAGAGATAGGATTGGGGTGAAGGATAATCCCTTTCTTGTTGAGAGGGAGTGTTGAAAAGTCAACAAGAAACATGTGTCTAATTTACTTTTCCCTTAAATAAATTGGACAATAAATATTAATCTATTATCTCATTTAGAACTAAGTGATTTGGCGTCATAACAGAATTATAAGTGTAGTTAAGTGAGTTAAGCTTAGTTGTACTAGTTGTAACTAAACTTACACTAGTGAGAGTTCAATAAATTAATTATTAATTAATTCAAATCAATGAACTCACATGCAACTGGAGATTCGCCACGGTTAACTACATGCATGTCAGATCCAGTGGAGATCCAGTTGAGATAACAGGTGAAAGTGACCGTTTGGCTATCAGTTGTGATTTGAGTGAAGTGCACTCATGCAATCACACATGCAGTGGATATTCTCATGAGCATGTGCAAACTAAGTAATTCAAATCCATTGTGAGAATTCCAATTGCAGGGATTGTGCAGAGGAAGCTGGATGTTTGGAGAAAAAAATTGGCACATGTATTTGCTAAATTTTTGTATGACAATGTGAGACGATTGTATTGTACTGAGAGCTCTTGGATTAGAGTTTTGTATGATATTGTTTCATGATCCATGATATACATAATATATGTGATCCAGATGGATATCGGTGGCCACCCACCTTTTCCAACTGGCTCAAAACAGTTTTATGATAATTTTGGCAATTCACTATTTTTAGCAGTTTTAACTTCCGGGGCCATTTTGAGGGCCTAAATGAAGGTTTTTCAGAATAGAGCTCCTCAATGATATATAAAAGAATGATTGAGACCCCAAAATGAATCTCCTCGATGATACCTTTCCAACGGGCTATCAGACGCCTAAAATGGAGATCATATGAAAAAGTTACGACCCCGGGAAGTTGATGTACTAACTTACCCAAACGGGGGCCCACATGACTTTTGGTGCTTCATCTCCTAGGGTTAGGTTTTTGGATGTCTAGGGTTTTGGGCATTCTTTATTATGGTAAAAATGCCTTCAAAGCCTCATTGTAACCTTCTTCTTGTGAATGCGCGCTACCATCACATCTCTTCTCAGAGATAAGCCGCCACCATTCCAACAAGCTTGTTTGCACTGCATTTTACAGTTTCAACTTATTTTGTTATTGAATAGAAAACCAGTTTTAATGTATCTCTGTTATTTTGTGTTAAGAACCTGTTAATAATTTGTATTCATTTCATTCTGCTCATAAAATCCGGATCAATATGATAGTGGGGTTTTTAGCTTTACGCTTTCCCGGTAAAACTTTTGTGTTATGTGTTCTTGATATTTCACTTTGTGATCATGGTTTAATTTCCGCAAGAATATTAGTAGAAGTGATTATGTATTTAACAATGGCATATAATTGTTAGATCAGGATAATCGCAGGAAATACTTAATTTGTATTGAAAATTTCTACATGAAGAAGATCATTGCACATTAAAGTTGAAGGTAAGGGATGCCAAAAATATGTCATATGTGTAAAGAGAAGAGGGTCAGACCTCCCTTTAAATTCTGTGGTAAATATTGAGTTTGGGCCCCTCTTAAATCCTTGGTGAAGGTTAAGGCTAGCTGCAGGCCTGGACGAGCCTTGTTGAAGACCATAAGAGGAAACCGTAGCAAGGGAGAGGCCCCTCTAAAGCTGCCGCAGAAGACCCTAACAACATACCCTTAATGAAGAGGGGCCAGACCCTTTCTGAGGTGAAATATAAAGTTGTCGCAGCCCAAAAGGAAGATCGTTGTGTTATGAAGGAAGAAGGTAGACCTCTCCTCAACTCTTTGTGGTAAAAATTGAAGGGGTCAGACCTAGTGAATTTCTATGGTAACTCTCCTTAAATATGGTTGTAGGATTGGGAACAAGCTCATCCATAAACCACATACCCGTGACAACACAAGGAGACCTGTGGTCAAGTCTAAATTCCGAGTTATATCTATGTAAGGTTGTCATTTACTTCCTTGTTGAAACACAATATTTGTTGTGGGGGACTTTTCTAGCATAAGAGATCTGGTTGTTCTCTTAAAACTTTTATAATATCAGATCTAGGATATACTATGTTTTCATGGATGTTATCCAATAGAAGGTTGTCCTATTGCTCCATACTGTCATCTTTTGATGTCATATATTGATGCAAGTATTTAATGGTGGTGTTGGTGTATATCCCAACAAATATAGAAGGATGTTGTTGATGTCTTTCTTATGAGGTTCCATCTACTCTTGAAATTCTGTCCATATGAAATTATAATCGCTTGCCAAAGTGCATTGAAGATATTGATTACAGACCAAATTGTGAGTCATTAAAAAAAATCTGTTTTGGAAATTTGTATTGGTTGGTACTTATAAGTTAAGGACAAGAATGACCGACCTGTTGCCAAGCATAATGCTCATAATGACAACCAATATTGATAGACCTTTTACAGTTTAAAGGAAACAAAGAAAATTCATCATCTCTACTTGTGTCATCTACGAATTCAGGAAACCCTTAATCATAGATTTGAATTCAAGTTGTAACCGTTTTGAGTAGTAGCAAGAGCTACAAGGAATATAGTTACAATAGTGTGTTTGGAATTTTGTTGAATGTCAACAATGGGCATGACCTTGATAAGATAAAACAATCACAACAAGTTGGATCACCAATAAAAGGGAAGACTTGCGAACATGTGATACTCTCATATTAGTTACAACAGTAAAGGTTGATGCAAACTTTGTCAGAGACTTGTGTGGTACAGGTGGCTACAAGGAAAACAAGTATGGTTATAGAATATAGTAGTGACAGGTGGCCATAGGAATCTACAACAACATAATTTGCCTTCTAGTCTATGGCAAACAAGCAAGGAATGTCATTTCTCATCATGACATTGAAAAGCAAGCATAACCTCCATTAGTGTACACTCTCAGGTATGCACTTGTATATATGTTATTTGCATCATTCTCATAGGGGTACTTGCAAGAGGAAGGAACCCTTGTTGCAATCATGGACCCAGAGAGGTCTCAGTGCATTCAGAAGAACAACACACTAGAAGTGAAGACTCCAAGTTTGTTTGTTTTAATTAGCATGCCTCTAACCTACATTTCTAAGGTTGCTACATTAAATATAGGTATTGTAGATGTGACAACAATCTGTAAATTGTTTTGATTCTAGAGATGTACTCATGAATCTCCTCTAGGAGATATTCTTGTCTTGTTTCCTTGTTCTAGGCAGGTTAACAACAAAGGAAGATGTTTATCCTTCAAGACTTCATAAGGAATGACTTGACTCAGAGGGAGCCAAACTAGTTGAGAAGAAGGAAGAGACATTACCTTCTCCCTTTCGACAATTCAAAGGGAGACAACCATTATTTTAGTTAATCCAACTGCTCTAGTTGATATCCTTAGAGATATTGTAGTAGGGAATAAAAGGCATGTATAAACTCGACAAAGTATGCAAGGGGTAGAGGGACATGCAGCTGATGGAAGTGTTGAGAAATATAAAGCAAGATTTGTAGCCAAAAGATTCCCACAAACAGAGGGAGTTTTCTATGATGAATCATGAGACATTTGATCTAGTAGCCCGATACACTTCCATACGTACTATCATCCATGAGTTGGAAACTACATCATATGGATGTAAAGACAACCTTTCTCAATTGTGAGATTGAGGAAGAAGGTTACATCGAGAAGCCAGAAGGATTCATGATATACGACGAAAAATATCATGTGTACAGGTTGAAGAAAGCCCTGTATGGACTAAAGTAGACACCTCATGCTTGGTATGAGAAGATGGATGGATTCTTGATGAGTTTGGGTTTCAGCAAGAGTGTTGCTAATCCAAACCTACATTATTACATCGTTGGTGACGAGAGCCTAATTTTGGTGACCTATTCAAGAAGCCTTGTTGTTGAATAAAAGCAAGCTTTGACTTCTTATTTCGAGATGAAGGATCTGGGTATGATGCACTACTTCTTGGGACAAGAAGTATGGCAGAGAGTTGATGAGATTTTCCTGAGTCAAGGAAAATATACAGTGGGGATATTAAATAAGTTTAGTATGACAAAATGCAAATCCATGCCTACATCGATGATGATGGATTTGAAGAAAATGAATGATGATAATTCAGAAAAGATTAATCCACAACTGATTGGATCACTAATGTATCTGGTTAACACCAAACCTGATATATGCTATGCAGTGAATGTACTTAGTCAATTCATGAGTTAGTCGAGACAGACTCACTGTATAGCAGAAAAGCATGTATTGAGATATATACGAGGCACATTTGGATATGGCCTGAGATATGCCTCTAGTGTGGACTTTAGTTTGCAGGGATATGCCGATGTAGATTGGAAAGAGAACGCAGTGGACCAGAGGATCATATCCAGTTGTTGTTTTATCTTGGGGTCTGCCATGGTTTCCTAGTGCAGCAGGAAACAAAGCTATGTGGCCCTGAGTACCACAAAAGCCGAGTATATAACATTGAGTGCGGTAGGCCACGAAGTAGTGTGGCTTCGCAAACTTATGACAAACTTATTTGATCATGAGATGGATCCTATTATTCATTTTGGTAACCAGAGATGTGTGAAGCTCTTTGAGAACCCTATGTTTCATGATAGATTGAGACACGTTGAGATAAAATAATATTATATCAGAGACATGGTGTAGAGGAAAGCAATACACGTGCAATACCTTCCTACACATGAGAAGGTTGTAGATATCTTCATCAAACCGCTTGCCAAAATGATACTTTCGTGATAGAACTGGCCTGGTGAAGATTATCTCCCTAGCTGAGAGGGAGTGTTGAGGATTACATCCAAGACAAAGTTTGGGTACTTCTGTGAGAGACTTGTCCTGGTGGAGAATACCTCCCTAGATGAGAGGGAGTGTTGATGATTACAACTGTGTGAGACATCCTCCAGGACACAGACTGAGTGAGTCGGCTTGAGAGAGAGCCCATGAGTTGGGTGTGCCCATGAGATGGGTGTGTTGTTCCTCTCTGATACAAAGAAGGAACATTATGTGTGCCCCTGTGTGGGGTGAGAGAGCCCATGAGTTGGGTGTGCCCATGAGATGGGTGTGTGGTTCCTCTCTGAGACGGAGATGGAACGTTGTGCCCCTGTGTGAGGTGGTAAAGCCTATGAGATGGGTGTGTGGTTCCTCTCTAATACAGAGATGGAATGTTGTGTTCCCCTATGTAGGGAATCCGATGAGTTGGGTGTGTGGTTCCTCTCTGAGATGAAGATGGAATGTTGTGTACTCATGTGTGGGGAAGCCCATGAGTTGGGTGTATCATTCTCTCTGAGACAAAGATGAAACGATGTATTGGCCTCCTCTGTACAGAGAGTTGAGATGATGTGATACTCCAGATGATTCTCCTGTGAGACGCAGTGAGAAAAAAGATCTGTTGAGTTGGACGTGCCTGTGGATGAGCACAGGTGCATGTGATCCTAGTGGTTGAGCCCTAGTGAGTGTGGTTCTCCTATGAGACATAGTGAGATATAGATGTGTACATCTTTGTGGCTGAGCACAGATGGATGTGCCTCTAGTGGTTGAGCATTAGTGGGTGTATGAGATCCCTTGCTATATTTTTCAAGAGTTAGACTTACCTGTAACCCTATTTGTGATGTAAAGGGTACAGGTCGACCCCACCATAATGTAAAAGATAATTAATATGGTAATTATTAATTATATTTTGAGTTATTGAGGTCG
>ML808039.1:147602-168643 GCA_009831015.1 Picea engelmannii
TAGGTATTATGTTATTTTTGTTGATGAATTTTCTCGTAAATGCTGGATATTCTTCATGCAGAAGAAGGATCAAACATTCTCAAAGTTTTGTGAGTTTAAAGCATTGGTGGAGAAAGAGTCAGGAAAGAAAGTGAAGGCTCTAAGGAGCGATAATGGTGGAGAATACGTCTCTAAAAAATTCAAAGACTTTTTCTGCCTTGCCCATCATGGCTGCGGTGCCATGATGGGCAAGGCAGAAAAAGTGGTGAGCCAGGATGAGGGTGAATTATGGCACAGGTGATTGGGCCATCTTCATCATGGAGCCTTGAAGATCATGCAACAAATATCTATTGGACATCCAAGGGGAACACTTTCTCAATTAGATCAATGGAATGGGTGCACCCTGGGGAAGTATGTAAAGTCCACCTTTCATGAAAAGGAGAACCGTGCTTCGGTGATCCTGGAGAGAATTCACACAAACGTGTATGGACCATTCTTGGTTGCTTCAACAACAAAACATAGGTATTATGTTATTTTTGTTGATGAATTTTCTCGTAAATGCTGGATATTCTTCATGCAGAAGAAGGATCAAACATTCTCAAAGTTTTGTGAGTTTAAAGCATTGGTGGAGAAAGAGTCAGGAAAGAAAGTGAAGGCTCTAAAGAGAGATAATGGTGGAGAATACGTCTCTAAAAAATTCAAAGACTTTTGCAGCAGAGAAGGAATTCGAAGAGAACTCATAGCGCTTCATAACCCACAACAAAATGGGTTCTCAGAGAGAAAGAACATAACGATCGTGGGTGCAACATGAGCGATGTTGCATGATCAGGGCCTACCAATGCATTTGTGGGAAGAAGTATGCAACACTGCGGTTTATGTGCAGAACTGTTGTCTTCATAGAGTACTTGGCATGAGTACACCTGAAGAAGATTTCACTGGTAAGAAACCTGATGTTCTCATTTTAAAAATTTTGGCTCATTTTTTTATGTGCATGTGACCAAGGATTCCAAGAATAAGATGGAACCGACTGTTGAAGTTGGGATATTTATGGGGTACACAGAATCACCCCATAATTATTGTGTGTATTTTCCAAACAATAAGATGACTGTTATGTGACAGGATATAAAATTCGATGAGGGGAAAGCCATGTGGTTGTCGCTTTAGAGGGAGCTAGACTTGCATGCAGAAGAGGAAATGCTAGTTCCCAAAGATGAGTCTCAAGGTGTGGATCAGCCACATGAGGAGGTTCATGGAGTGGAGGAAACCAATTAAGCAGAGCCATCCATCAGAAATGGCAGAAAGCGCACCATGGAAGCTGATAGATTGAGACTAGATGTTGCACAGAATGTAGGAGCCCCTAGATGTTGAGAAAATGTATTGTGACTGAACCATATTCCTTTCAGGAAGCAATGCAAGATCCCACTTGGGTTGATGCAATGGTGGAGGAGTATGACTCCATTGTCAAAAACAGTGCATGGGAAATTGTCCCAAGACCAGTCGACAAATCAGTGGTGGAGGGTAAGATTTTAATCATTTTTCTTTATGTTGATGATTTCATACTGACTGGTGATGAGAAACTAATGCACTCATGCAAGGATGACCTTGCAAAGGAGTTCGAGATGTAGGATTCAGGCCTTCTTCATTATTTCCTTGGATTGGAAATATGGCAGCGAGATGGTGAATTTTTTGTGTCTCAAGGCAAGTATTCAAGGGAGATACTGGGTAAGTTTCACATGGAGGGCTGCAAACCCATGGTACTCCTCTTCTAGGAAACTGGAGGAAAGAGGATGCTACTTCTGGAGAGGTAGTGGATGCTACTGTCTATCGACAGTTAGTGGGTTCACTAATGTATTTAGTGAATATGAGACCAGACATTTGCTATGCGGTTAACCAACTAAGTCAAGCGATGGTTAAGCCTACCAAACTCTTTTGGAAGGTAGGTAAGCATGTTTTGAGATATCTGAAGGGAACATCTAAGTATGGATTATGGTATAGACAGACGAATGAGTTGAAGTTGCATGGCTTCATGGATGCAGATTGGGCAGGCATCCCAATGGACAAAAATATCACATCAGGGGGGATATTTAGTATCGGATCTACAGTTGTTTCTTGGTACAACAGGAAACAAAGATCCACGACACTTAGTTTAGCGGAAGTGGAATACATGGCAGCGAGTCAAGCTACATGTGAGGCTATTTGGATGAGAAAGATCTTGGTTGGTTTGTTTGGTTCTCATTTAGATTCAACAGTGATTTATTGTGATAATCAGAGTTGCATTAAACTCTCGATTAATCCCATGTTTCATGATAGATCTAATCATATAGATATCCGGTATCATCATCTCAGAGATTGTGTGCAACGGAAGATCATGTTTCTTCAATACATTCCTACAGAAGATCAGGATGCAGACATTCTTATGAAGGCGCTCACCAGAAGCAAATTCGAATATCATAGAGATAGGATTGGGGTGAAGGATAATCCCTTTCTTGTTGAGATGGAGTGTTGAAAAGTCAACAAGAAACATGTGTCTAATTTACTTTTCCCTTAAATAAATTGGACAATAAATATTAATCTATTATCTCATTTAGAACTGAGTGATTTGGCGTCATAACAGAATTATAAGTGTAGTTAAGTGAGTTAAGCTTAGTTGTACTAGTTGTAACTAAACTTACACTAGTGAGAGTTCAATAAATTAATTATTAATTAATTCAAATCAATGAACTCACATGCAACTGAATATTTTCCACGGTTAACTACATGCATGTCAGATCCAGTGGAGATCCAGTTGAGATAACAGGTGAAAGTGACAGTTTGGCTATCAGTTGTGATTTGAGTGAAGTGCACTCATGCAATCACACATGCAGTAGATATGCTCATGAGCATGTGAAAACTAAGTAATTCAAATCCAAATCCCTGAGAATTCCAATTGCAGGGATTGTGCAGAGGAGGCAGGATGTTTGGAGACAAAAATTGGCACATGTATTTGCTAATATTTTGTATGACAGTGTGAGACAATTGTATTGTACTGAGAGCTCTTGGATTAGAGTTTTGTATGAGATTGTTTCATGATCCATGATATACATAATATATGTGATCCATATGGATATCGGTGGCCACCCACCTTTTCCAACTGGCTCAAAACAGTTTTCTGACAATTTTGGCAATTTACTATTTTTAGCAGTTTTAACTTCCGGGGCCATTTTGAGGGCCTAAATGAAGGCTTTTCGGAATAGAGCTCCTCAATGATATATAAAAGCATGCTTGAGACCCCAAAATGAATCTCCTCGATGATACCTTTCCAACGGGCTATCAGACGCCTAAAACGGAGATCATATGCAAAAGTTACGACCTCGGGAAGTTGATGTACTAACTTACCCAAACAGGGGCCCACATGACTTTTGGCGCTTCATCTCCCAGGGTTAGGTTTTTGGATGTCTAGGGTTTTTGGCATTCTTTCTTATGGTAAAAAGGCCTTCAGAGCCTCATTGTAACCTTCTTCTTGTGAATGTGCGCTGCCATCACATCTCTTCTCAGAGATAAGCCACCACCATTCCAGCAAGCTTGTTTCCACTGCATTTTACAGTTTCAGCTTATTTTGTTATTGAATAGAAAACCAGTTTTACTATATCTCTGTTATTTTGTGTTAAGAACATGTTAATAATCTGTATTCATTTCGTTCTGCTCATAAAATCCAGATCAATATGATAGTGGGGTTTTTAGCTTTACGCTTTCCCGGTAAAACTTTTGTGTTATGTGTTCTTGATATTTCACTTTGTGATCATGGTTTAATTTCCGCAAGAATATTAGTAGAAGTGATTATGTATTTAAAAATGGAATATAATTGTTAGATCAGGATAATCGCAGGGAATACTTAATTTGTATTGAAAATTTCTACATGAAGAAGATCATTGCACATTAAAGTTGAAGGTAAGGGATGCCAAAAATCTGTCATATGTGTAAAGAGAAGAGGGTCAGACCTCCCTTTAAATTTTGTGGTAAATATTGAGTCTGGGCCCCTCTTAAATCCTTGGTGAAGGTTAAGGCTAGCTGCAGGCCTGGATGAGCCTTGTTGAAGACCATAAGAGGAAACCGCAGCAAGGGAGAGGCCCCTCTAAAGCTGTCGCAGAAGACCCTAACAACATACCCTTAATGAAGAGGGGCCAGACCCTTTCTGAGGTGAAATATAAAGTTGTCGCAGCCCAGAAGGAAGATCGTTGTGTTATGAAGGAAGAAGGTAGACCTCTCCTCAACTCTTTGTGGTAAAAATTGAAGGGGTCATACCTAGTAAATTTCTATGGTAACTCTCCTTAAATATGGTTGTAGGATTGGGAACAAGGTCATCCATAAACCACATACCCGTGACAACACAAGGAGACCTGTGGTCAAGTCTAAATTCCGAGTTATATCTCTGTAAGGTTGTCATTTACTTCCTTTTTGAAACACAATATTTGTTGTGGGGGACTTTTCTAGTATAAGAGATCTGGTTGTTCTCTTAAAACTTTTATAATATCAGATCTAGGATATACTGTGTTTTCATGGATGTTATCCAATAGAAGGTTGTCCTATTGCTCCATACTGTCATCTTTTGATGTCATATATTGATGCAAGTATTTAATGGTGGTGTTGGTGTATATCCCAACAAATATAGAAGGATGTTGTTGATGTCTTTCTTATGAGGTTCCATCTACTCTTGAAATTCTGTCCATATGAAATTATAATCGCTTGCCAAAGTGCATTGAAGATATTGATTACAGACCAAATTGTGAGTCATTAAAAAAAATCTGTTTTGGAAATTTGTATTGGTTGGTACTTATAAGTTAAGGACAAGAATGACCGACCTGTTGCCAAGCATAATGCTCATAATGACAACCAATATTGATAGACCTTTTACAGTTTAAAGGAAACAAAGAAAATTCATCATCTCTACTTGTGTCATCTACGAATTCAGGAAACCCTTAATCATAGATTTGAATTCAAGTTGTAACCGTTTTGAGTAGTAGCAAGAGCTACAAGGAATATAGTTACAATAGTGTGTTTGGAATTTTGTTGAATGTCAACAATGGGCATGACCTTGATAAGATAAAACAATCACAACAAGTTGGATCACCAATAAAAGGGAAGACTTGCGAACATGTGATACTCTCATATTAGTTACAACAGTAAAGGTTGATGCAAACTTTGTCAGAGACTTGTGTGGTACAGGTGGCTACAAGGAAAACAAGTATGGTTATAGAATATAGTAGTGACAGGTGGCCATAGGAATCTACAACAACATAATTTGCCTTCTAGTCTATGGCAAACAAGCAAGGAATGTCATTTCTCATCATGACATTGAAAAGCAAGCATAACCTCCATTAGTGTACACTCTCAGGTATGCACTTGTATATATGTTATTTGCATCATTCTCATAGGGGTACTTGCAAGAGGAAGGAACCCTTGTTGCAATCATGGACCCAGAGAGGTCTCAGTGCATTCAGAAGAACAACACACTAGAAGTGAAGACTCCAAGTTTGTTTGTTTTAATTAGCATGCCTCTAACCTACATTTCTAAGGTTGCTACATTAAATATAGGTATTGTAGATGTGACAACAATCTGTAAATTGTTTTGATTCTAGAGATGTACTCATGAATCTCCTCTAGGAGATATTCTTGTCTTGTTTCCTTGTTCTAGGCAGGTTAACAACAAAGGAAGATGTTTATCCTTCAAGACTTCATAAGGAATGACTTGACTCAGAGGGAGCCAAACTAGTTGAGAAGAAGGAAGAGACATTACCTTCTCCCTTTCGACAATTCAAAGGGAGACAACCATTATTTTAGTTAATCCAACTGCTCTAGTTGATATCCTTAGAGATATTGTAGTAGGGAATAAAAGGCATGTATAAACTCGACAAAGTATGCAAGGGGTAGAGGGACATGCAGCTGATGGAAGTGTTGAGAAATATAAAGCAAGATTTGTAGCCAAAAGATTCCCACAAACAGAGGGAGTTTTCTATGATGAATCATGAGACATTTGATCTAGTAGCCCGATACACTTCCATACGTACTATCATCCATGAGTTGGAAACTACATCATATGGATGTAAAGACAACCTTTCTCAATTGTGAGATTGAGGAAGAAGGTTACATCGAGAAGCCAGAAGGATTCATGATATACGACGAAAAATATCATGTGTACAGGTTGAAGAAAGCCCTGTATGGACTAAAGTAGACACCTCATGCTTGGTATGAGAAGATGGATGGATTCTTGATGAGTTTGGGTTTCAGCAAGAGTGTTGCTAATCCAAACCTACATTATTACATCGTTGGTGACGAGAGCCTAATTTTGGTGACCTATTCAAGAAGCCTTGTTGTTGAATAAAAGCAAGCTTTGACTTCTTATTTCGAGATGAAGGATCTGGGTATGATGCACTACTTCTTGGGACAAGAAGTATGGCAGAGAGTTGATGAGATTTTCCTGAGTCAAGGAAAATATACAGTGGGGATATTAAATAAGTTTAGTATGACAAAATGCAAATCCATGCCTACATCGATGATGATGGATTTGAAGAAAATGAATGATGATAATTCAGAAAAGATTAATCCACAACTGATTGGATCACTAATGTATCTGGTTAACACCAAACCTGATATATGCTATGCAGTGAATGTACTTAGTCAATTCATGAGTTAGTCGAGACAGACTCACTGTATAGCAGAAAAGCATGTATTGAGATATATACGAGGCACATTTGGATATGGCCTGAGATATGCCTCTAGTGTGGACTTTAGTTTGCAGGGATATGCCGATGTAGATTGGAAAGAGAACGCAGTGGACCAGAGGATCATATCCAGTTGTTGTTTTATCTTGGGGTCTGCCATGGTTTCCTAGTGCAGCAGGAAACAAAGCTATGTGGCCCTGAGTACCACAAAAGCCGAGTATATAACATTGAGTGCGGTAGGCCACGAAGTAGTGTGGCTTCGCAAACTTATGACAAACTTATTTGATCATGAGATGGATCCTATTATTCATTTTGGTAACCAGAGATGTGTGAAGCTCTTTGAGAACCCTATGTTTCATGATAGATTGAGACACGTTGAGATAAAATAATATTATATCAGAGACATGGTGTAGAGGAAAGCAATACACGTGCAATACCTTCCTACACATGAGAAGGTTGTAGATATCTTCATCAAACCGCTTGCCAAAATGATACTTTCGTGATAGAACTGGCCTGGTGAAGATTATCTCCCTAGCTGAGAGGGAGTGTTGAGGATTACATCCAAGACAAAGTTTGGGTACTTCTGTGAGAGACTTGTCCTGGTGGAGAATACCTCCCTAGATGAGAGGGAGTGTTGATGATTACAACTGTGTGAGACATCCTCCAGGACACAGACTGAGTGAGTCGGCTTGAGAGAGAGCCCATGAGTTGGGTGTGCCCATGAGATGGGTGTGTTGTTCCTCTCTGATACAAAGAAGGAACATTATGTGTGCCCCTGTGTGGGGTGAGAGAGCCCATGAGTTGGGTGTGCCCATGAGATGGGTGTGTGGTTCCTCTCTGAGACGGAGATGGAACGTTGTGCCCCTGTGTGAGGTGGTAAAGCCTATGAGATGGGTGTGTGGTTCCTCTCTAATACAGAGATGGAATGTTGTGTTCCCCTATGTAGGGAATCCGATGAGTTGGGTGTGTGGTTCCTCTCTGAGATGAAGATGGAATGTTGTGTACTCATGTGTGGGGAAGCCCATGAGTTGGGTGTATCATTCTCTCTGAGACAAAGATGAAACGATGTATTGGCCTCCTCTGTACAGAGAGTTGAGATGATGTGATACTCCAGATGATTCTCCTGTGAGACGCAGTGAGAAAAAAGATCTGTTGAGTTGGACGTGCCTGTGGATGAGCACAGGTGCATGTGATCCTAGTGGTTGAGCCCTAGTGAGTGTGGTTCTCCTATGAGACATAGTGAGATATAGATGTGTACATCTTTGTGGCTGAGCACAGATGGATGTGCCTCTAGTGGTTGAGCATTAGTGGGTGTATGAGATCCCTTGCTATATTTTTCAAGAGTTAGACTTACCTGTAACCCTATTTGTGATGTAAAGGGTACAGGTCGACCCCACCATAATGTAAAAGATAATTAATATGGTAATTATTAATTATATTTTGAGTTATTGAGGTCGTCCCTATTATGCCAATAGACACATCATTTGATGTGATAAGTCTTATATAAATAAAGGTGAATCCCCATTGAGGAAACACACTTATCATTGTGTCATTTCATGATTTCATAAGTTGTGGTATGAAATTATGAGAATTACAACACCCTCTTGTGTGCTAGGTTTGGTGATGGTGTGGGAGGTCTTTGTCTTGAAGAATAACAATAATGGGGCCATCATTGGTGGATGAAGAAGGTTCCTTAAATCTGGGAGACTGGGGAAAAGGTTGGTGGCATGATCATTAGCATTGCAAAGGGTGCACAAAGGTATAATATTCTCATGGATGATGGTCTAGGTGGCAGCTATGAATGGACTAAGGGTATCAATGCCCCTTGCTTTCTTATTCTTACCCCCACTAATTTTGCTAACGCATGGATTAGTTGGGACTATGGGTGGAAAATTTGGCTTCGTGGCTACCTATGAGCTAATATTTAGAGATGATACATGGTTGAATACTTGGGGCGGGGGGGGGAGGGCATATCAGAAAAGCACCTAAGGATGAGGGGTGCCAAGAGCCCACACCCCTCCCTCCCTATCCTTGTTTCATCCTCAAGACAAGTACATGTGGAAATAAAATTGATTTGTTTGCAACAATTTTGAACACAAATGAATCCAAACAATCTTTGCATGTATGTTTATTTGTAAATCTTTAATATTCTATCTTCTACTTCTACTATTTACACTCCTCTTGTCGTAGGTCACCGACCCCATGGATAGCATAACCATCTCCTAGAATTCTACTACTACTAGACACTCTCCCCACCCCATGTCTCATGCTACCACTCCTCTTGTGCATAGTGGGTGGTTCCCCCTATTGAAAACTACTAAACTCCTCATCTACTTGACATGATTGGAATGTCCCTATGGTCATCAATCCATCCTACTTGAATACATAGGTACACTCCCATGTAATCTGCAATGTTATAGGAACTAATGTTGAATGTTGAGCTCACTCCTACAAAGAATGGATTCCTACTATGCATCAACAAACTAGAAATCAACAACATCAAGATCAACATCATCATTAAATCCCTCAACCATCATCTGATCTAGATGTACAAGGCTCGAGCCTACATCAACTCTAAATCATATATGCAAAAAACATCATTAAAACTCCAAAATAAGGGCCATCTCTGTGAATCTAAATGTAGTGCTAACATCAATCTGACCAAGATCAATGATATACACAAAAATTGACTCCAATGGAAGCATCCTCAAACCTAGTCCACAAAAATGATTGCAACTAACTTCATAAGTCTGAATCAAGAAGTGATAAGCCCATGGTGTCAAAATAACATACCACCTTCCATAATCCAATCTTATCTCTCTAGCATATGAAAACTTTGTAACTACAAGTCTCAATAAAATAAGTCTCTAAAGAATGTCTTCAAAAGTGTTGGTGTTCAACCATTTCAACTCATACTATGAGTCAACTCAACTTTCACATTCATTCAACAAACTCATATGCCAACAATGTCAGGAAACTTTATCATTTCCCTCCCAACATGTTGATTCAGATATTTTCAATCCTTAATAACAAAGTGACCCAATACTAAACACTCTAATATGACTTAATAATTCATTCATGTAGTCTCTAAAATTTATAACATCTAAAATTTATAACAACACAACCCTATATTCGAATCAAATTATTGTATACATAATAAAAAAATCTCTTCATACAAGCATTTCAATACTTAATAGAAGTATACATACCCCACTCTCTATAATTTTAACCCATACACTTAGAACAGAAACACATATTCTTAATCATTCTTCAAACTTTAATAAATAATAAAAAAGTTTAAACAACATGACCAAGTATACATACCCCACTCCCCATAATTTTAACCCATAAACTTAGAAACCCAAACACATATTCTTAATCATTCCTCAAACTTTATAATTTCAAACTTTAATAAATAATTTATAATTTTAAACTTTAATAAATAATAAAGGAGTTTAAGCAACATGGCGAGTGTTAATTTAATCAACTCTGTTCCCTCATGGCCACTGTGTTTCCCCAGTAATAATTGTGTCGCGCAACTTCTCAGGGAGGAGTCCACACAATCCTATCACCAGCGCACTTCGAAATATTTCTGTACACAACACACATATTCCTTGTCCTTGACTTTTAATCGCCAATGGCCATGCTTTTGTATCTATAATTGAAAAATAATTATCATATTTATCTCAGAAGGCATGCAAACATTCATCAAAGTTCCAGAGTGCATTAACGATGGGCACACGACTTGAGAGCACTTTTGACGCCCTCCAAACTTTCCAGAAATCTCTGTTGCTGCTGATAAGATTGCCACAAGTGCGCACATCTCGGAGTTCATTTACTCTACTTGCTGCATGCACTCGCTGTCAACAATATATTCATAATTTGTTGATTCGACGTGTTTTCCAGACATTCTTATTCCTGTGTATTTCTTCAACAGGAACCAATGGTAATTCTGACAGGACGAAACATTTTATCATACCAAAATTTATGGAATCATAAGGTATACCCAGTCTTCGCTTCAAAGGGAAAAAGTTACGAGTAAAACTAACGATCTCATTAAAATATTACAGTGAGAATAACCCAATTCTTCTACAATCACAATCTCGTTTCTACCAGACACTGCCATATTTTTGCGCACCAATATAACAGAGATTCAAAAAAATTCGGACCACTGTTTTTTCCCAATGATTTCCTCGACCCCTCGTTGCTCCGAGTGGCCCGAGGGAGGAGCCTGGAGGGATTAAGCTATTCCCAGCTTGTGCAAATTGTTCCCACTCAAGTGCCAACAAGGAGAATAAGAATAAACATCCATCGATAATTATGAGACAGTGGAGACAATGCACATGAATGTAAGAGAGTACGGATTCATTATTCATGATAATGCAAACTGTCCGAGAAGTCTTCCTTCACCGTAGTGGGCAAGGAAACAAAGATCAATCAAAACCCTAATGATCTCCGGTCCCAATGTTATAACGGCTATATCCGTTTATTAATATATTTTCATGCCTTTTATTTCTTATTATTTTTTAACATTATAATATTTTTATTTTTTTCTTTTATTTATAATGGTTAATTGTTTTCTCCAAAATTTTATTAAATTTATTTTTTTATATGTTTCTTGTTAATAATTTTTTCAAACATCCTTATTTCAGTTGTTTTTGACCACTAATAAAGTATCCACTCAAAACTTAAATTCAAATATCATAAACAACACCATGCAGTTTTGTTACATTATTAAATTTATTTTTTTATATGTTTCTTGTTAATAATTTTTTCAAACATCCTTATTTCAGTTGTTTTTGACCACTAATAAAGTATCCACTCACAACTTAAAATCAAATATCATAAACAACACCATGCAGTTTTGTTACATTATTAAATTTATTTTTTTATATGTTTCTTGTTAATAATTTTTTCAAACATCCTTATTTCAGTTGTTTTTGACCACTAATAAAGTATCCACTCACAACATTGTTTCAAAATTCCTTACACAATTTAAATTCAAATATCATAAACAACACCATGCAGTTTTGTTACATTATTTAACTCCAAATCAATTAATTCCTATTAATCCTTTATTATCTCTATAAAATCCCTTTTAACTGAAATGCCTAATCATAAATCAATTTTTTTGGTTATATTTTTATTTAGTTCTTTATTGATAATTTTTCCTCATAACTATATTAAAGAATATTAACTTCAAAGAAGTTTTTTGAAAGAGTGAGAGGGTTATCAACTAAAAACAATAAGATAAAAGATACTAACTTTGTAGAAGTTTGATAAAAGATATAAACTTTGAAGACGTTTTTTAAAGAGTTATTAATTGAAAATAATAAAAAACTATTAGATAACAAAGTTATAATATGGAAGCTTTGAAAAATTTCACATTACTTTCAAATCTTTAACATCTCCTTTGTAATAAATTTTTACTAGTGGTATATATCTTTAACATCTTCTTTGTAATAAATTTTTACTAGTGGTATATGTTGGTTTTGTTATGTTTGTGTGGAATTGTGAAATTTATTATTTTGTTTGTGTGTATTATGTTAATGATTATGGTTAATATCCATTAAGATTAAATTTGGTTTATTGGACCTTATGAAAAGTAAGGAAATCATTTGGGTATTTTATAGAATTCTATTTATGTGTTTGAAAAGCTTTAAGAGAAGTGTTCCTACATCACCATAGTTGTGATGAGTGAAAAGGTTAGGAAGGTTGATATTGTAACAAATATTGTGAAATTGTGATTTAATGTGAGTGTATGCAAGACAATCTAAGAGAAAATGATTTTCATCTTCAACTCTCTTAGTGTCACAAAGATAAAAAATTCTTTAAATTCATGACTTTTTAGGAATTGTCCAATACCATATTTCACTATGGATTTTGTGAGAGTTCATCCTTATTTTGGTAATGTTGATTTTCTTCTTTATGCTAGTCAAAACACAGAGATACTTTTGGTCTTCTAGATTAGGGTGATCACCTCCTTATAGTATCTTAATTTTCTCTTATTCTCTAATTCTTTATTGCATCATAATTTCTCCTTAAATTTGTAAGCAATAACATGCTTAATATTATTGGTATTAGATATCTAGCTGCTTTTATATCCCAATGAGTTATCCAAGACTCAGCCTCTTTATGTCAACCTTGCTTGACTTGTAAGTGGTTGTTTTTATACCCTAATGATTTAGCCAAGACTTGGCCTCTTTATGCCAACCTTGCTTGAGTCATAAGTGGTTTTGACTAAGGTTTGAAAATATATTATAAATCCTCTTGTCTTCCATGTTATTTACCATAATCTCACATGTTGGTATCATAAGGGTATTATTGAAGTTTACTTAGTATCCTTCCATTGATGGTTTCTTGGTTTTGAAAAAATAAAAAGCAAAAAAAACAAACAAACTTGATGACATATAACATGATTGTGCTATGTGTTATGTGTTATTTTAGATGTTTTTATTACATTAATTAATTGATCTATTATATATTATTTCAATTTTTGACATTTTAAAGACAACATTTTACATGGAAATAGATATTTAAAAATGTATTTTGATTTCCTATTATTTTCATTTATTTCATAAAAATCTTATATATCAAATATTTATAATCTCCAAAATGTTGTAGAAAAACAATATTTCCATTAATTTAATTATTCACCCTATGAAACCATATTTTGCAAAAAAAAAATTAATATCCTAAAAACAATATAGTCACCTTATGAAACCATATTTAAAAAAAATAAAAATTAACATCCTACAAACAATATACTAAGAAACAAGCCCATCATTTATTTATACAAATTTTATTATAAATTAATTATTCTCTAAAATATGTGTAGAAAATATACATCTTTGTATTTACCGCCTATATTTTTATTGTAATAAATAATTTTATTTTTATTGTGATAAATAATTTTTCTATAAAATAAAATATACATCTTTGTATCTACTGCCTATATTTTTATTGCGATAAATATTTTTTTTATAAATTTTACATTTTCATAAATTATTAAAATCAAATGATGTGCACATTAATTTTCTCAAAAAGTTAAGAGTTCTTTTAAATTTGTAAAATCTTTATATAAAATTTACATTTTCATAGACTATTAAAGTCAAATGGTGTGTACATTAATTTTCACAAAAATTTAAGAGTTAAACTTTCCTATGTATGTTTTTAAATTTGTAAAAAAATATTGATAATTATTATAGTAAAAAAAAATAGGCATTTAAGGATAGAAGATTCCTAAATCCTGAAGGAAATATTGTTGCATCATATGTGTGGGGCATCATATGTTTTTAAATTTATTTCCTAAATCATGAAGGAAATATTGTTGCATCATATGTTTTTAAATTTGTAAAAAAATATTGATAATTATTATAGTAAAAAAAAATAGGCATTTAAGGATAGAAGATTCCTAAATCCCGAAGGAAATATTGTTGCATCATATGTGTGGGGCTCAGGACAATCCTCTAATAATCAAGAGGATTCATATGCTTTACTAAGAGGCATCCTAATAGGTGGGGCTCAGGACAATCCTCTAATAATCAAGAGGATTCATATGCTTTACTAAGAGGCATCCTAATAGCTAAAGAATAAATAATTAAAACCTTGAAAATAATCAGGGACTCTATGGTATTCATCAAAGCCATGATCAACAACGTGACTCCTTCATACTTCAAATTGGAAACCATCATTGCAAGGGAAAGAAAGGAATCATTTTCCTTTTTAAAAATCACTTTATTTCATGTCAAAAGGGGCCTTAACACAATTGTTGGTCAGTGGGATAATATAGCCATGAATCTTCAACTAGGAATCCTGATGAAAAATGGGGGTAACATTATTTTTTTATATAGCTTAATGTGCCCCTTGGATTAGTGGATAATCCCATTAAAATTAATTTCACATGATTATTATGCACAAAGCATAATTTCCTCCACTTTGATTTGGGAGCTTGGAGGATGCACCATAATACTTGTGGCATGTGAACATTTAAACAGGACTTGGGAATTAAAGAGATTAGAAATTTAGTGTGCATTCATGGTGAGTTGATGGTGACAACAAAATCAAATTGGGCACCCCAACAACCACAATTTGATGGGGAACATTCCCCTAATTTTCATGAAAATTCTTCTTGGGATGTTAATTGGAACCATTTGTGTTGGTATCTGCATTGGATTTGTTTCAAGAGATTAAATCTTGAGGATGGATAAGATACTCTATATAAAAATCTCAACAGAACCTCCCAATTTCAATTGGCTTTTCCTCTGGTTTCGATTTGGAATATGGATCCTATTGTTCTAGGGAAGTCCATAAATCCTAATGTTGTGGAGTTTTCAACTAAACATTTTTCTGGGATTTCATTTTGTTTCATTAATGGATTCAAAGGGAATTCGATTATGACATTGGTATCTATAGGTCTCTCACCCTTTTCTTTTGTTTTTAAGAAATTCAATGAGGAACTTAGGAAGATCAAGGTCTTCGAGGTAGAGTTACATCAACCATGTACATCAATACTATACAATATACCATAAGATATCAATGATACAAATACATCATTATGACAATACTTGACATCAACCCTTTGATATCAATCCTTTGACATCAATGGCAACATAATAAAACACACTACATCCTTGACTCAATATGTTTCTATCCAACAGAAGCAGGTAGATGAGATTGTAGAGGAGCACAAATAGAATGAGAATATGCCATATGTTCAACATAGATCTATTGGCCACGACCCATTTTAGGTGTGCTTGGGATTCCAACCATTAGCCCCCATTGATATAGCTCTTCTTGTTGCATATTCACCAACAAATTCCTCCCACACTTAGAACAAGGCAGATCGTGCAGCCATATTTGTTGAACAAATCCAACACCTCCAACAAGTTCATGAAATCCTTCCAGAGTCAAAGTACAAGCATGACATCTACTTCAACAAGGAAAGCGACTCACCAAGGTTAAGACTCAACATAAGTTTCCTCATCTCCCAAGGGAACTTGACACAATGGGGACCATTGCTACCTAAGGGGTGATGAATGATCCAAGTGGATCTCGATGGTCAACCACCTTTTCCACTGAATCAACATTTCGAGCCTATGGTTTTAATAAACCATGATATTCACCCTTTTGATGGGGAATGGAATGTAACACCATCTTAATTTGTTAATTACAAACATCATGTAATGATCTTATGTACATTCCTACAACATGGCGCTAATGCACTGGATCCTTTGGCCCTTGGCCAAGTTTTGTGGAAACATTGGTTATGTTTGACCAATTTTTGGACTTCGACAAGCTGGTCGAAAACGAAGCGCCAAGTGAAGTGGAGATCGCGGGATCTCGCCCCCTTTTGCGGGATTTTTGGGTTTAGGGTTTATGTAACGGGTATGGGTTGTCGACCCATGGGTTTACCCATGTTTAGGCCTATTTTGTAATGTATAAATAAGTAGCTAGGAGATGTAAGAAATGTCGATGGCTTAGTGCTAATGTTAGCTAAGTGCGAATAGTTTTGAATGCTCGGTGCATACTGTGTAAGACTTGCAGAGCTAAGTGAAAGTGATTGTAAGAGGTCATGTAAAGGCTTTGTGTTGTGATCTAGCTTGAGGAAGGAGGATTTGGCGAGGTGCACGCAGATCTCTTGTCCTATGTAAAGTTGGTTTTGAGGCTTTGTGCATGTAAGGATATTGACAAAAGATAATAAAGAAGACGATGAGTTGGTGGACGTAGCCCCACGCTGGGGGTGAACCATGTATATCCTGTGTTATGGTTGCTTTGTGTGATTGATGTTATTTATGCTTAGTTTTGTCATCTTTATGTATGTTAGATGCATCTGATATAGTAACTTAATGCTTAGTAATGTGAATGAATGCTAGATCTGTTCTATTTTGAAGAGCTAAGTGCTTGGGTGTGTTAGATCTTGTTGAATATTACACTTCTTTGTAATTAGAGTTTTACCTGTGATGTGAATAAGGGTTAAATGTTGATGAATGTTAACTGTTAAGTGCTCTTTTAAGTACTATGATCACAGATTTGTGTCCCAGCTAGGTTGTAGACACTTGAGTCTTGCAACCCCCCTGCCTCTACCTCGGGTGAGACTTCATCTGGTTCGCAGGTGTTGCTGAAAGGGTTGGTAGTTAGGGTTTTGTTGGTGCGTTGTTGTAGCATTGAACCCTGGGTCTGCCCTTGTGCCAACAAATGGTTCCGTTGTCGGGACCTGAAACTATGATTGCTGGGAACTTAGGAAAAGACAAATCTCCATGTGTAGATCTGTTGTTGTAGTGCGCAGTACTCTACTTGACTTATGAAGCTCTGTGCTAAGAAGAGAAGTCCTATCTAAAGAAAAGAGGTAAGATATTAAATCTTTGTTCTCTGATAAAAGTAAGATAAGTGAAATTTTTTGTTTCGAAAGAATGGATCTAGGTATGTTTGATAGATTTGGTCCTAGTTTGAAAACTAGGGCACAACTCGAAGAAAGAAGATATGATATGAATATATCTGATAAAAATAGTGAAAGATATGTTATCCCTATGCATAGAAATAATATTTGGACTAACAAGTGGATGTAGGATCCTAGAAATAAATTTTTGTAGGTCCAATTTTTTGTAGGTCCATCACTGTGATCCTAGTGCGCAGTATAGGAAAGGTTGGGGATCATTTAAGAGAAAGAGAGGATTGAATCTTTGTTATAGTTGTATAAGACTGGGACATCTTGCTAAGGAATGCCCTGGTAAAAGTTCGATTTTCCTTTGTTGTAAATCCACAGGCCATGAAGTTTTGGATTTCCCTAAAATGATTGCTAAAGTTGAAAAGATGAATATGAGACAAGAAAACCCTGAAGAAGGTCAAGAGAATAAGAATATGCTAAAGAACCAGAAATAATAAGAGGCTATATTATTGTAGATGAAAGAAACACTGAATGATCACAGAGACATCAATTTATCAGAGATTTTAAAAGAGAAAGAGTGCATAGAAGCAAGAATAAGAGACTTTGACATAGACTCTGTATTGGATGCAGAAACACAGGTGAACATTATGACAAAAAGTACTTGGGAAATCTTAGGAAAGACTGCTATGGTTCCTTCACTGGGAGGAATAGGATTGTTTAAAGGAAATTTGATAACTCTATGTGGAAGACTTATCCATGTACCGATGATTTCTCATGGAGCATTGATAGAAGAAGAATTTGAGGTCATTAATTTTGCTGAGAACAACGCTCCCTTTGCACTTTTGTTAGGAAGGAATTAGATTGAGAAAGATCATATCTGAAGGAAAGAGGAAGAGGAAGCCCTAGAATAGAAAAAGATGGAATTAAGGGATTTCATGGCTAGGAGAATAGCACGCTTACTATAAGAACATGAGGACAAGTCAAAGAAATTGAGGGCCAGATACCTAGCTGTCGAAGTTGAAAGAACACAAGAAGACTTAGGGAATTTATCCATACAAGAGAGTAGAGAACCTACTCCAGAAACTGTAAGAGAAGAAGTATTATCCTTGAACCTTGTGAAAGACCCTCAAAAGTGCGAAGTTACTATGCCAAGAGAAGATAAGAACAAGAATGGAAAGAGGAATTCAGAGATGCAGATCACAAGAAAGAAAGCTAGAAAGCTTAGTAAGAAGAAAGAAAAGCTAGAAAAATTGCAAGAGGTTTCAGAGAGGACTTCGCAGAAGGAAGGCTTGCAGAACTTGAACCTCGCCGAAATAACAGAACAACGTAGATTGACACTTCACCACGGTGGAGTGATATGACCATTGGAGGCGTCCCGACCGTTAGAACGACGCTCCAAAATGGCTAGAAATGCAGTTATTGTTGGAACGTTCACCATTGGACCGTTGGGACCACGCCATAATGGATGGAATTGCATTGATTAAGGAACTCCTACCCATTGGAGGAGTCTATTATGACGTTGTCTATTTAGTCCGTTGCATGTCTCATCAAGAACACTTTTGCCAATTGTGATTATTCAAACCCACAACGAGCTGACTATTACCACGCTATTCTTATTGTCACCTCGCCATCCATTCTGTTACCTTGATTAATTGTTTGCCGACCTGATATATCAGATCTAAAGCATGTATGTCGGGTGAATTTAGTGTAGTAGAGAAATCCGTTGAAGATATTCTCATAGACCTCATGGCTGAGAAGTTTATGTCCGCAGGAGCACAAGCTTCATCGACAAGAGGAGTGAAAGAATCTACATCAAATGCACATTGATCTAGACCCTCCCAAACTACAATAGAGAAGTGAACCAACCATCATGACGAATTGGCGAATGTGAAGCTCATTCCATCAATCCTGCCCGACTACATCCCGCCTCTGGCTAGCGTAGTGAGTCGTGACAGCGTCCCGAGGGATTTCGACTACACATTAATCATTTCATACCTCTCGAAGGGGATACATGCAGTAGGACTACAGTTGGAGAGGATTATGACGTTGAAGATCAGTGACTTCAACTTGGGAGATCACAAGAACCATGGAATGCTCGCACCACACTAGTATTTGACCAAGACAATGGGGAAGAAGTTGAAGATAATCCCCCATCCGTGGACTATGGATATCACAAGGTCCACCATTCTTAATGTAATGAAATTACCACACTTCGGTAGACATCAGGAGGTTAATGCGTACGTTAAACTCTTTTTGTCGTGCTTCCATGGAGGTTACCTATGGTTGGAAAGGTGCATCATAGTATATCCGACGTTGATTCACTAGATCACTGGATTGAACATGAAAGGACCAGACCCATAGGACTTTTATCCAAGGAAGGTTGCATACCGTGCCCTGGAACAGATAATAAAATACACCTATGGCAATGTGGATAATGTTAATGTTTATGCCATTATTATAGTTCTTTGCATTTCAATAGATAAGAGAAACATAAGAACAATATCACTGAGAAATACACATTCATAAGAGACACAACATTTATCCTGGGAAACCCTCTAGGGGAAGAAAACCCAGCAAAAACTTCCTTATCATAAATTGCCAATACAATGTCAAGAGATAACTCAAACTAATACAGAAAGTCCTCTCCAAAAGATGCGCCACTCTTCTCCCTCTCTCCTTTGCCGATAACAGATCAGAACTTGTCTCTCAAACTGAGCAAGTGAGTTGTGTTCAAATGAGGTGCTAGCCTCCTTTATTTATACAAGTTTTGGCATGTGTGAAGTGTCTCTTCACTGGTAGGGCCGACTTCTTAATATGGGTGGGTAAACCCACCTTTATTATATTTCCGGGTCTTCTTATTAACTGCTAGGTCCGACTTCGTATTCTGCCTATTATAATTGTCTGTTGACCAATCCGCAAAAGGGGATTTGGTCCTAATAAAATTACCGAAATGATTAATCCATAATGGGGATTAATCCTATAAATAATATATCAAATAATAATAAGAATACTCTTTGCAGTTACATTATTTCAACACTCCCCCTTAACAAGAAGGGTATTATTCAACAGCATCATGCGAGAGAGGTCTGCATCATTAGTGGCATCAGGAGGATAGTATCGTCAATATCATCTTGGAACATTGGCTGGCATATTTACGAGTCATCGAAAGTTTTCTTCATCGGCAACATCGTCATTCTTGAAAGAATGCCATCATCATCTGCATCAATATGTATCAGTAAAAATGATACCTCATCACAGCACTAGGCTGGCACATCACAGTACTACACTGGATCAATGTCACAACTAATAAGATGATAGCTCAGTGTCAGTCACATCTTTCTTTATGTCTAACAACTAGGTCAGAAGCATGGTGTACATCATCATCTTGCTTTACGTCTAACAACAAGGTCAGAAGCAAGGAATCATCTTGTTTTACGTCTAACAACTAGGTCAGAAGCAAGGAACACATCATCATCTTGCTTTACGTCTAACAGTGAGGTCAGAAGCAAGGAACAGACAACGTCTTGCTTTACGTCTAACAAAGAGGTCAGAAGCAATGACTCATCTTGCTTTACATCTAACAACAAGGTCAGAAGCAAGGAACAGACAACGTCTTGCTTTACGTCTAACAAAGAGGTCAGAAGCAATGACTCATCTTGCTTTACGTCTAATAGCGAGGTCAGAAGCAAGGAACACACAACGTCTTGCTTTACATCTAACAGCGAGGTCAGAAGCAATGACTCATTTTGCTTTACGTCTAACAGTGAGGTCAGAAGCAAGGAACACACAACGTCTTGCTTTACGTCTAACAGCGAGGTCAGAAGCAATGACTCATCTTTCTTTACATCTAATAGCGAGGTCAGAAGCAAGGAATATATATATACTCCCCCTTTTAGGGAGGGTCCTTTCGGACTATACCAAGCTTATCTCGAAAGTGTTCAAACTTTACACGAGATAGAGGTTTGGTCAACACATCA
>ML808039.1:171873-211009 GCA_009831015.1 Picea engelmannii
TAATCATTGCCAACTCTTGAGATAACTTCAAAGGTGATTGAAACTGGTTCTACGGCTGCAACTGCAACTGGTACTACAACTGCAACTGGTTTTGAGACTGCAACTGCAACTGCAACTTAGGGTTTTATGAGGAAACCCTAATTTTTCAAACTTGGAGTTTTGAAAATCTGATCCAGGGGATAGATGCGCTGAGCTAAGGCAAGTTAGCTGGTGCAGTCGGAATTTCGAAAATCCAACTTTTACCCCCTCAAACTTGATCTGCGGATTTCTGGACTGGTGCTTCTGGTTTTCTGGTACTTTTGGTACTCTGGTACTTCTGGTTTTTTGGTTCTTTGTGAAACTAGGGTTTCACTTTCTGGGAGATCTAGCCACTGAAAAGGTGCGCTCAAGGTGACAAAATGATCCTTGGGGGAGGACACAACTTTCTAGGTAGTTTTGGAGCTAAAAGGCTTCACTTTTGAAAAACCCTAATTTTGCAAGTACTGCAATAGTGGCGTTTTTCTCTTGTGAAATATGTTTCCTTCAGGTTGGATCTGATACCATGTTAATGTTTATGCCATTATTATAGTTCTTTGCATTTCAATAGATAAGAGAAACATAAGAACAAGATCACTGAGAAATACACATTCATAAGAGACACAACAATTATCCTAGGAAACCTTCTAGGGGAAGAAAACCCAGCAAAAACTTCCTTATCATAAATTGCCAATACAATGTCAAGAGATAACTCAAACCAATACAGAAAGTCCTCTCCAAAAGATGTGCCACTTTTCTCCCTCTCTCCTTTGCCCGTAACAGATCAAAACTTGTCTCTCAAACTGAGCAAGGGAGTTGTTTTCAAATGAGGTGCTAGCCTCCTTTATTTATACAAGTTCTGGCATGTGTGAAGTGTCTCTTCACTGGCAGGGTCGACTTCTTAATCTGGGTGGGTAAACCCACCTTTATTATATTTCTGGGTCTTCTTATTAACTGTTGGGGATGACTTCATATTCTGCCTATTATAATTGTCTGTTGACCAATCCGCAAAAGGGGATTTGGTCCTAATACAATTATCGACATGATTAATCCACAATGGGGATTAATCCTATAAATAATATATCAAATAATAATAAGAATACTCTTTGCAGTTACATTATTTCAACAGATCAGGGGAATTAGGGCTCTAAGGTAGCCTCCATCTAGAATGGTGCAGTGTGCCTAGATTTCTTGTTGATCGTTGGTAATCTTGTCAGGAAGAATAGGCCAATGCAGGTCACGAGGTTTATCTTCTACCTTGCAGGAAAATGTGTTGAAGAGCTGCAAATGAACTAGGCGATCTACCTCATCAACCGGTTAGAGAAAGACTTCCACAAATCTTAGGATCAGGGCTACAAGTTCCATTTCAGTTGGTTGTTGATCCTCATTACCTTCATTTCTTGAGAGATGTTGGAAGGAGCGACCTTCCCTGAAATTGAGCCATCTGAACCACTATCTGCGAATTTCACTACGCTCTGGTATTCGAGCGACATGGAAAAAAAATGGCAGTCAAACACGGTGTTCCACACCTATTATCTACAACTAAATAGGGACATTGAATCTTTCCCTCGCATGATGCCAAATACCCTACAACGAGTCATTCCATTTGCAAAGTTCCATGCAGACAGACACTTCATCTATATCACTGTGCGTAGAGATGAAATCAAGGAGGAGATACAAAGTTATTATAATCTCACAGAGGAGGACATGGAAGAAATAACCAAGGAATGGCATGTAGAGTTCCTTGTACCAATTGACCAGGTAGAACTCTTTGACCCCGACCTCATCGGAAGCCCTATGGTCACTCGCAAAGAATATGATGCACCTAACAACAACAAGAAGAAAAAGAAAGAAGAGGTACATGAATTGAGCAACGCATCAAAGGAAACTACACCAGATTCACCTGAAGGGGGAGGAGGTGATGAAGTAGACAAAGAAGAGGATGAAGGGGAAGAAGACAAGAAAAAGTAGGGTGAAGTAACACCACCTAAAGATCCACTGATAGAGATAGAAGCATCCAAGAAAATAAAGGGTTCCTCGACGAAACCTTATTCGCGGAAGAAGTCAAAATCCAATAAACCTTCATTCCACATTGTACTCACGATCGATGTCATTGACCTTATCATTGTCACTGTATCAGATACCTCATAAGACATCTTGCAGCGAAGCGAAGCCAAACAGGAGAAAATGTTTGACAGGATCGAGGCGGATCTCAAAGGGGTACAATAGGCTCTTTATTCGAGTCGCACAGTTCCTATTGCGTCGATGTCAGCAGGGGACATAGAAGTAGGAGATGAGCCTGCCTAGCTATGCAGACTAGCAGACTCGATAGAGGCTCACCTTCTTCGTGTCCAGGAGGAAAAAGAAAAGGCCACAGAGGCCTTGAAGAAAGAAAAGGAGGAAGCCATAGAGCAATGTCGGGTTACACAACAAGAAAAAGATGACCTCCAGGAAAAGTTTGCAGAGGATAGAGCGTTGATCCATAAGGAGAAATAACAGTTGCTCACAAAGAAGATGCGAGTTAAAGAAGCAGTCACCAGAGAAATTCATCCTGTGATAGGCCTAACACAGATAAAAGAAGAAATCATTGAGATCCAGGTGGGGGAGCTCGTTGAATCCATTCAACAACTCCAAGCACGAATAACAGAACTGGAACTACAAGCCATGCCAAGCACTCCATAGGAAGTGCGATATCAGAGAGAGGAAATTGCCTGGAGCGCAGTTGAAAGAATCAAGGCATTGGCCTTGGAATGTATGCAACTTAGCAGTTGAAGTGCACATACCTACGAGCGCCTTGCAGAGGACCCTAAACTAAGAACATTGGAGTCACATCTCCAGGAGGAAAAGAAACAGGAAGAAATAGTGCAAGCATAGTTGAAGCTACTATCACCGGTCGAGAGGATGAAAAGGTCACAGGAATAGCACACGATTCAACAACAGGTCCATACCATCCAGAGTAAAGTCATGGAAGTGACCCAGAAGCTCCAACCAGTGTAGGATGAGGCTTTCACACTTTTTGAGGAGATTGAAGGACAAGGTGCACAACTAGAATGAGTAGTCACCATGGTAGAACAACGCTTGGAAGGACCGGTGACTGATAAAGTTATTCAAGAGTTCATCGAGCAGGAAGCTCTGGTGAAGCAGTAGGTTGAGGCAGCTCGATCCAAGATCGAGGTCTTCGAGGTAGAGTTACACAAATCAAAGTGACTCAGGATGAGTCATAGGTGAGCGTTGGGGGCCTGTTGGCCCTTGACCAGGTTTTGTGGAAACATTGGTCATATTTGACCAGTTTTGGGACTTCGACAAGCTGGTCGAAGACGGAGCACCAGGCGAAGCAGAGATCACGGGATCTCGCCCCCTTTTGTGGGCTTTTTGGGTTTAGGGTTTATGTAATGGGTATGGGATGTCGACCCATGAGTTTACCCATGTTTAGGCCTATTTTGTAATGTATAAATAAGTATCTAGGCGATGTAATAAATTTCGATGTCTTGGTGCTAATGTTAGCTAAGTGCAAATAGTTGTGAACGCTCGATGCATACTGTGTAAGACTTGCAAAGTTAAGTGAAAGTGAGTGTAAGAGGTCATGTAAAGGCTTTGTGTTGTTATCTAGCTCCAGGAAGGAGGATTTGGCGAGGTGCATGCAAATATCCTGTCCTATGCAGAGTTGGTTTTGAGGCTCTGTGCATGTAAGGAGATTGATAGAAGATAATAAAGAAGACGAAGAGTTGGTGGACGTAGCCCCACGCTGGGGGTGAACCATGTATATCCTGTGTTATGGTTTCTTTGTGTGATTGATGTGATTTATGCTTAGTGTTGTAATATTTATGTATGTTAGATGCATCTGATATAGTATCTTAGTGCTTAGTAATGTGAATGAATGCTAGATCTGTTCTATTTCGAAGAGCTAAGTGCTTGGGTGCGTTAGATCTTGTTGAATACTGCACTGCTATGTAATTAGGGTTTTAATTGCGATGTGAATAAGGGTTAAATGATGATGAATGTTAACTACTAAGTGCTCTGTTAAGTAATATGATCACAGATCTGTGTCCCAACTAGGCTGTAGACACTTGATTCCTGCAACCCCCCCTGCCTCTACCTCAGGTGAGACTTCATCTATTTCGCAGGTGTTGCTGAAAGGGTCGGTAGTTAGGGTTTTGTTGGTGCGTTGTTGTAGCGTTGAACCCTGGGTCTGACCCTATGAAAACAGATCCCATTAGAAATCTACAGTTAAGAGCACTCAGGATAGAGTAGTACTAGGATGGGTGATCGCTCGGGAAGTCCTAGTGTTTTACATGCCTATGGAATTTTATAAACTTAGATTAATTTATCCCACATGTATCATGGGAATTGTTCTCTTCTCACTCTCTCATATATAATTGAGGTGAAGGAGGCCCTTTAAGCATGCAATGGAGTGTGATGTAAATCTTGTTGTGAATGAAGCATAGCCAACATCTCTTTCTTTTAAGAGATAAGCTTCCCCATTCTGTCAGTTTGTGTTCTACAATGTTTTTCTATCTTATTCATTAATAGAAGTTTGGTTTCTCTGTATTTCTGTGTTCTCTACTGTATTTTTTTTTGTCTCTTTTCGTTCTCAACATAATCCAGATCATTGAACAATGACTGGAAGTGCACTCAGTTACAATTTTTTTTTTTGCTTGATTGAGCATGATGGTTGTAATATGAAGGTCCCATTTTATTCTTTCTAACCAAATCATGAAGGAAATGTGCATTAATCAATTTAGGAAAGAGGTTGGAAATGCACATGGGATTGGAGAAATGTTCTCTCACTTGTTATTCATTTATCATGTTGCATGTTCTAATACCACTTAGAAAATTTTTGATTGTATGTGAATAGGTTTGATAGTATGTGTGATATCTAATTTGTAGTTGCAACATTTTCTATGTGATGGAACTTGAGAGGAACCATTTATCACGAGTCAATGTTGGATCTTTTTATGGCACATTGGTTGTTGCAGAGCATTGGGAGGATTTTTTGTTTTAGTGTGTTGGTTGACATACATTCTAGTAGTAAATGACATTGTTTCATTCACGAGGTTTGAGTATGCAAATTGTACTATGCTTGGTGGTTTTAATTGTTAATTTCATTCTTGATTAAGATGAGTATATGGATGATTGGGTTTAAGAAAAAAAACACATAGCAGATTGCATAGAAAATAAATATACTATATCCTAGAGCTATTTAAACATTCTACACTTTGAGCATACCATCATGTAGTAAAGAATTGATTCTATAGAAGAAAACTAATGCCTATATTATGATCAATTCATTTTCTCCTGAAAGAATGAAAGACGTGCATCATTTAAGGAAAGAAAGTTTGGATCTTGAAAATCTTGGAGTAGAAAAGAATGTCAGAGTTCCAAATGGTAGCATTCAAAGCATGAAAACAATAGCTACATGATTCTTTTGTGAATTTTGAGTATTGGTGGTAATGACTCGATCAATTTTCCATGTCCTATTTTCTTGAATCTCACATTGCATACACTGTTTGATTTTAGGTTATTTATACTCCCTATAGAAAAACACCTATAATAAAGTTAAGTGGAAGATATTTTATGGAGGAATCCTCTTTAAGTCTTGGTGATAGGTATTGGTTATATTTGAAAAATGTAGTAGAGTGAATATCCTTTGACTATTAAGTATTTTGACTTTGAGTAAACAAAGTTTGAGGCATTGTATTTTTTATAGATTTTGTACAATCATGGTGTCAAATTCTAAAGATTTATAATCTCTTAATTACAAAATTGTAAAGGAGTTATAAGGTATTTCAGAAGTTAGAATGTGTTTTTCTCTTTCAAGTCACCAAGATGATCCATGATAGTTAATCAAAATATAACCTTTTTTATTTTATTTTGAGTCCTGGACTCACCCAAAATTGGATAAGGGGGTCTTAGAAACTTTGTGTGTTAGGCATGGTGGTTAATGGTGCCTTATGATTGTTGGTGCATTTTGCTTATATTTCTTTATTTTTTAAACAAACACATGCATAATAAGCAACCCAAAAAACTCTCATAAGAATCAATAACTCTCATATAAAGAAGTTAAGTAAAGGGATATAATCAAGAATGTTAGGATATTTAAACACTCATGAGTTAGTGAAGATTAACTTGTTTTAATGTGTCTTTAGGTAAAGTGAGTTTATTTAGTATGCATGTATAGTTATGTAATCTAATGGTCATGATACATTCTAGACATAAAGTGATTTGATTTTTCATTTTCTCCTCGATTCTAACAACTATATTAATATGTGGCTTAGCATCTAATTGGTCCATGATCTCTATTTAAAAAGAATGGAGGGTCATTTGTTGGAGATCGATTATGAGAAACTCTTATGTACAATATTTTTCTTTTGCATTAATATATTGTCTCAAGTTGTCGTATTGGCTAGGGTTGTGGATTGTTTCCCCCTTCAATGGTTTTAAACATGTAAAAAATTGGTGTAATGATATTTGATCTATTTGTGTGAGTGGTTGTTCAAGGTGTTTTCTTATGTGGAAATACCCTGTTTTGTTGAACATGGTATCAAATCCTATATGAAGACCTGCACTGATTGTTGATTAAGATCTCAAACTTGTTTCACCACAAGCATTAAAATATTTGTAGGCTCTACTATCTTTATACATTCCTAGGTTGAGCGAGCTATTCCAATGTGTCCAAAGCACCACCTTAAGTTGGAAACACTTTTCATTTCACTCGAAAAAGTTTCTACTTGCCCAAGATATGGTCATTTTTGTTAGACCTTGAGGTATAAATTTTCATCATGCCTTTAAAAGTTTTCTTTTAATATGTTAATTTTTCAACTTTTCTGTCTATATTCCCATTTTGGTACCCTTTCCCCTCAGCATATGCTCTTTGTTGTGCTCTTTGTGTGATCTCGGTAAATCAAAAATAGAGAAGAGAGTGTTTTCTCTTTTGCATATGCTCTTTTCTTTGTGCTTTATGTGATCTCAGTAAATAAAAAAAAAAAGAAAAAACTTTCATTTTCTAGGAAGACTAACTAAGTTCTAACCTCGTTGTTGTAAAATTCCAAAAAAAAAATCTTTGAAATTTCACTTATTTTTGTGTGTAGTTGTGTTGACATTTTTAGCCAAAAAAAAACAAAGGTATTTTGAGTAAGCATACACTTTGATGCAAAAAAAAAAAAAAAAAACCTCCTCTTTCATAAGATTTTCTATATATTTTGCATTAACTCACTTGATTGGAAATTACTCTATTAAATAAGAGATATCAAGTTCAAGTCTTTCTTTTCATTAAGTTACTTATTGAAAAAGTTCATGCAACATTAAGTTATCATATAATTTTATTGTAAAGTGCATTTTACTTAAATTATAAAAGTGAATTACTATCAAGGGACTTTAATGTTTTTTTAAGTTATTTTTTCCATGCAACTTTAATTTATAAAATAAATTCATTCTAAAAGTGATTATCACTTATTTTATAAAAGTGGGTCACTTTATAAGTAATTTTTTTGTCAAATTGAAGTTATAGGCAAAATTAGAGAAGGAAGGGAATTTATTTTTTACTCAACAACCTCATTGTGCATCCATCACCATGTGGGCCAACCTCTAATAGCCACATGACACCTTGGTTATTTTTTATGTCTTTCTTAAAAGTAACATAACTTTGACATCTAAAGTCCATTTTTAGTGCCATGTTCTTTAAACTACCTACTTTTTTTAGAGCTTCCCATCTAGATAGTGAGCTTCTACTTTTGAAGCCATAGTACCTACATATTTTAATATGGATAGTCTAAATGATCTTTTGCTTACTAGTACAAACTACTTCTCATGGAAATATTGTATGGAGGATGTACTATTTTTTTTGTTTGTTAGAAATGTCCGTCACTTGTGGGGCCAACATTTCAACGATTGGCTAAGAAAACATAATCGAGTGACATATAAACCTTCAAAATCAATCGGGGATCACACCTAGACTGGGACGCACCAACCCTTAACATGGTTGGATTTTTGGGTGTCTCCTCCTAACTAAACACACCATAAGGGTATTGAACTCGGGTCGCCTAAAAAACCAAACCCACAGATTAACTGGATGTGCTAGTGGGAATTAACATATGGAGGATGTACTATGAAGTAAAGGAATTTACTAGATTATCTTGGGAAAAGAAACTACCCCCACTAATGCAACAAATAAATCCAAATGGCATAATAAAAATGACAAAGGATATGGATTAATCAGAATATCCATCTCGAGTGATTTATTGTTTCACCTTCAAGGAATTGATGGCCCAAATGAAGCTTGGGAACAATTTGAAATTGTATTGGATAAAGACAATGAGCTTTGAGACACTAGCTTGAAAACCATTTTTTTTAAATCCTAATTATTTCTCTTACATTGAAGATTTTCTATATATGTTCAAAACACTCAAACTTTTACTTGTATATTGTAAAATAAAAATGAAGAATGATTGATGTATATATGTTATTATTACTAATATTGTAGTGCATATTCTATTTTTGTATCTATTTTTCACTCCACGAGAGAAGATCTAGGGGCTACTTACAAACCACCCTCTCTTGAATCTTTTTGTGATTATTTGATTAGAGATAAATATAAACTCTTGCATATTGAAGTGATAAACATTGCAGGTATATCTAACAAATTCTTAGTGGCCCAAAAGGATAAATCCAAGCATCCAAAGAAGAAACATCATCTCAACAACAAACAAAACAAGGGTCCTAAACCCTCTCAACCAACTTCTACTTCCAATGTTGACAAATGACCAAAATAAAAAAGTAAGAAAATTGAGAGGATTACAATTTTTGTGGGTGAGATGGTCATCTAGATTCTAAATGTTTTAAAAATATCAAGTCCTTAGAAGCAACACAAAGAAACACAACATCAATCTTGATTATTATTCTTCTAATTCTTTTTCTCATGGACATGCACTTTCTACTTCTGTTTTTTCCTTCAATGTAACATCTACTTCTTCTTCTTATGAGTGTCTTATTGATTCTAGAGAATCTTATCATATGGCTAGGGATAAAGTCATTTTTGTTGCTCTTAATGAATGTAACACCAAACAAATATTTGTTGGTGGTGATAGATCTCTTAGTGTTGTGGGGTCTAGAACAATTTAGTTAGATGGTGGTTATTTTAATGATGTATTAAATGTCTTACAAGTATTTCATGCAACCTTCTATTAGTATATCAAATCACTCATTTAGGTGAAGCTAAAACAATAGATTTTTCACCTCACCAAGTTGTAATCAAGGATTTAAAATATCTTGAGCACGTCATAGTAACTGGAATAGTTAATAATATTACCAGGTTGTACAAATTTGACAACTTTAGATCATCATCTTTTCCATCATTTTTATCGTTCATAGCGATGACTTGAGCAAACTTTGGCATGAGCAGTTTAGTCATCTAAACTATTTATCATTGCAACAACTATGTAATCAAAATATGGTCATTGTTGTTCCTCTCATTTCTTGCAGAGATGGTGTTTGTGTCGATTGTATTCTCAACAAACATTACAAGGACAATTTTAACAAATGTGCCTCTTACCATGCCTCGCCTCACTTGCAACTTGTTCATAGTGATTTGTGTGGTCCACTTCCTTCTCCTTCTTTCTCTGGGCTCAAGTACTTTTTAACTTTCATTGATGACTTCTTCATATGCACTTCGGTTTATTTCTTAAAACTTAAGAGTAAAGTTTTTGACATTTTTTTCGCCTACAAGGCCCTTTTAGAAAAATAATTTGGACATCAACTATAGAAGTTAAGAACATATAATGGAGGTGGATATGTTAATAATAAATTTATGACTTACTGCATTGCACTAGGTGGTTAGATGCAACATATTGTTCAATATACACCACAACAAAAATGGTGTTGTTGAGATAAATAATTACACATTAAAGGAAATGGTGAATTGTATGATCCAATCTAAGGGATTAATTCTTCATTTTTAGGCAGAAGCCATTAATTGTCTCAATTACATAGTCAATCAAACTCCCACAAAGGCTTTAAAAAATATAACACTAGAATAAGCATGGAATAAATATAAACTAGATGTAAGCCACTTCCATGTCTTTGGTAGTGAAGCATGGGCTCACATTCCTAATCAGAAAAGGAAAGCATTACAAACTAAAAGTGAGAAATTCATTTTTGTTTCATATTCTGAAGATGTCCAAGGTTATAGACTTATTCAATCTCATTCAATGAAATTATTATTATGAGAGATGTTAAGTTTGATGAGACTTTATTTCTAATCCAAATGGATCCAGGCAAACCTAAAAATAAAAGTTCCCATAATCGGAAGAAACCAATTCCATTGCGTTGGGCTTGTTGCTATGATTCTAGCTATATATTGTTTTTTGAAAATGGACACCGTATGCGAAAGTTATCACGTTCTGATTGATTTCCCAAACATGCAAAAAAAAAATCAAAGTCAACAGTCAAACATGTCGTACTGTTGACGTCAGCATGACGTGGAAGTGATGTTAGCATGACATCATGATGATGTCAGCAGAGACATATGGTAACACTAGGGCATGACACATGGTAGTGATTTTTGGCTTTTTCAGGGTTGAGTTGGACTTATAAAAATTTGACACATGGAACTGTACGGAAGTGACACGTGGTTGTACGGACGTTGGTGTGGCAACAGGTGGAAATCTCTGGGAACGACATGTGGTTATATGGATGTGACATGGAAACAGTGGCATCATGACATGTGGCAGGTATGATAGAGATGTGGCAAGATGATAGATCAACATGTGGTGTACGGGTTGTCTCGGAAGATGACTGGACAGGGTGACTGTGCAATGATTGGATTGCATGGGCCAATCTAGAGGTGACACATGTCCCAATCACAGGGTGCCACGTAGCACCCTATATTTGGCCAATTTTAGCTAGGTCAATTTTGTTTTTGGCACTCCACGAGAATTGAGCACCCGACCTCCACATAGCCAAAGTCTTCGGAAAAACCGATGGACCAATTGGTCTATATGTGGTTTTTAACCACCACACGACAAAACACTGTTTTTTTGTGATATGAGTTGAGGGCTTGGGGATAAGCCCTGGTCAGATGGGGGCTAGCTTGACTAACCAAGAGTTGTTTTGGGGGGTGCACAGGTGTTACACCAGCCCGAGGCCACATGGCTTAGCATGCGATCAGGAGCGAAGGCCAGGGCAGAGGACTAGGGTGAAAACATTAGCACGTGGCCACATGGGCCCTCCTATGTGACCAAGAGCTTGGGGAAAAGGGGTGCGCACACATTATTTTCCATTTGTGGGTTTTTAAACCATATTGTATGATTTTTTGGGTTATTTATGCTAATTTTTGGTGATTTTTTCCCAAAATTGAGGATCTGGAGCCCCTTTTGAGGCCACATCTTGGGAGAAAGTTGGGAAATGAACCCCAACTCCAAATATATAAAATCCAGGGGTTTTTGACAGCATTAAGAGGATTATAAACAACATAATGCTGAATATTTTGGAAGCTTATGCCATTTTTATGTAGGGAAGCCATTGAGGAGGCGAACTTTGGAGGCCATTTCCAGGAGATACGCTCAACCTTTTTTAGTGTTGTTAGTTGTGTTGGATTCTTGAGGCCGAGAAGAATAAAGACATAATAATTTTTAATACATTTGAGATAATTCTAATGTAATTTTTCAGCATTGAAAATTAATAAGAAATCCTCCCCCACAGAGACAAAGGCCCTGAGATGTAGGAAACCTTGTCGAACTCTATTAACAATCTTGAAATTATGGTTTGTTGTTATTCATGTTTAATTTCTGTTATGTATTATTTATGATGGCTGCAACATTATTTTATTAAGATATCCTTCCTCATTTAATTTTTTGAATGGTAATTTAACACATACTTAAAACTCAACCAAGTATTTAAAAGATAAATTTTGGATCAAGTGCTATCAAAGTAGGTTGAAAGTTGGTTGTTTGAGTTTGCATTATTACTAGTGTAAATATAAGTCGTGGTGAAGGAGAGCTTGTATAACGAGATCCTGAGATTGGCTGAAAAAATAGGACATCCCAAAGTGAGAGGATGGCATCGGAAGAAGGACTTTCCCAAAGAGAAAGAGAATTTCAAAAGACCTTCTTCGCCATGTCGGAGATGGTAAAATTTTTGTATGATGATTACTTGGAACGAAAGAGACTGGTTCTAGTAGAAAATTCAAAACAAGACAAAAGTGAAGAAGGAGAGGACCCTCCTAAAACTCCTCCTTCACCTCCTTCATCTCCATATTCTTCTTCTTCAAGTACAATTTCAACTTCTACTGCAAGAAAACGTTCTCATAAATAGAAGCCTGATATGCCTTTACTTAATCTTGATGTAAAATTCGATTTGCCCATGTATTATGGGGAAGTCAATGCTGAGAGGCTTGATAATTGGGTCAAAAAATGGAAGTTTTTTGCAGTGTGCAACAAATCAACGATGAGGAAACCCAAATTAAATTGGCATCGCTTCGTCTTGCAGGCACAACACTCATTTGGTGGCAAAGTAAGTTTCAACATGGTACTCAACGAGTTGGTAATGTATTTCCATCATGGTAATATTTTGTTTTTTCACTTAGAAAGTAGTTTTATCCTTTGGGTTATAAGGAAAAGGATTTAATTGAATGGAAAAGTCTTAAACTAAGAAAAGGACAAACGGTGCAAGAATGCATGGATGAATTTCGTAATATGGCATTAATGTTAAATATTCCATTACATACACAAGACACTCTTATGAAGTATATAGGAGTTTTACCTGTACATATTCATAACATTGTATTTATGTTTGGACCTACTAATATTGATGAGGTTTTTGTTCAAGCAACGTATATTGAAGCAGGAAAAATAGGAGTTGGTGTATCAAGGTAATCGTCTTCAAGGAAAGAATACAAAAGAAAGGGGAATGGAAATAAAGAAAATTCAACATCAGTGAAGGAAGAGAAGCTCTCTTGCAAGCATTACAAGAAATAAGGGCATGATGATGACCATTGCTGGAAATTGCACCCAGAGAAGAGACTGAAGTGGTTCAAAGAGAGGAAAACAGTTGCAACAACAACATGACCAACAGACTTGGGTTATGATTCAGATGATGAGACTAAAATCACGCCAGTTCGTTTGACAAGTAAAATTGGTGATGGTTATGATTCTATAAGTAAACTATTTCATATAAGGGTCATAATGAAACATACTAAGATTGATACATTGATAGATAGTGGATCTCAATCTAACTTAATTTCAGTGGAAGTGATTAAGAAATTGGGATTAAACACTAAGATGCATCAAAAACCATATTCACCAAATTGGATAAGCAAAGATCAAAAATGTCCCATAACAAAGCAATATATCATAAAGTTTGCAATTACATCTAAGTTTTTGGATGAAGTAACATGTGATGTGGTGCTGCTAGAAACATGTGGAATGGTCTTAGGTATCCCTTATTTATATTATTGAAAATCAATCTTCTATAGGGAACAAATCAATATCACTTAACTAAAGAAGACAATGAATGTGTTGTACATTCTCATCATATCAAAGCAAATAAATCTCTTCTAACAATGGAACAATTAAAGAAGGCATCTTATGAAAGCAACACACCTATAATTGTGCCAAATAAAACAATTGATCTTAAGCATGAACATGAGATGGTTTTGGAATGGAAGTTCAATCATAATTTTCTTCAAGATTAAAGTTAATGTCGTGCAAGCCAGTCAAATATATTGGTTCATTTGCAGTCATATTTATGATTTTATCGTTGTTGTCTACATGAATGGTATTGGATTCAGGAAGATGTGAATGAGTTCAAATGGCTAACAATATTCTTTCAGTTGTCATGGTTACTATGCAATTGATTATGATGTGACAGGTGCACATGAAAAAGTTTAAAGACAAAGGAAAACATAGATGATTTTGGGGGCGAAATTTCTCTCATGGGCGAAATTAAGGGGCCTCCAATTTTGTATTGGGCAATTTTTTTGTATCAGAGTGATTTTTTTAAACTTATATCCTTAGCCCGGAATTTATTTTAGGGGAAAAATCGTGTATAGGGTTAGCCCATGTTTTTAGGAGGGATAGAGGAGACAAATATATATTTCTCCCCTGAAATTTGGAGGGGCAAGCTTCCATTAGACAAATTTATAGAAGTATGGAAATTTGTGATAGCATCTTCGCCCTGCCATTTGGTAAAATAGGGGTTTATGGTTTAATTCACCCTGATTTTGTGGTATGGGCAATCTGTAGCTACAATCTTCCCTTTTCCCTATTTCCAAAGAACAAGTGGATTTTTGAGAGCATTTTGGCCTTCCCACTTGGTATAAATTTTATGGGATCTACCCATATATGCATTCCCTAGTCTACCTTTCATATCTTCGTGCTTATTTGAATTTCCCCTTTGGGCCTTGATGGAACAAAGGTTTACCTTTCATATCTTCATGCTTATTTCCCCTTTGGGCCTTGATGGAATAAAGGTTTACCTTTCATATCTTCATGCTTATTTCCCCTTTGGGCCTTGACGTAACGAAAAAAAGGGCAAGATAATCGAGATGCCAACCACTTTCATGTGTTTCCATCAAGCAAGTGGTGTAGTCGTGAACCACCTGTTCAGAGAGGTGCTTTACTTGGAATCTATTTTCTGAACTCTGATGTTGATTTATGATGTCAAAGATTGTTCATGAGGCTAAGGGAAATGGTTTATCAACTACACTGGAAGTAAACTAGGTGTGAAAATTCCTTTCTCTTTAGTTTCTTTTGTATTTTGTTAATGGAAATAATGTGGCTTGTATCTAATACCTTAAAGAGGTGTTGCATTAGTTTATTTTATTAACAAAATTCACCTTTGAACTGAGCTTGAAGGTGGATCTCTTTGAGATCCCTTCCTTCATAAATTTCTATATTAATTTCTATCCATTTAGGGACTGTTGTAGCATATATTTTGTAGCTTGGTTTTCCCATAAAACATTGTTTAAGCAACCCATTGATTCTTCCCTACTGACCCAATTTCCCCAATATAGAATCCAGACACTTGTCCTCCCTTTCAACCAATGTAAAATATAAAGAAAAATACATTATTTATTTTCTGGTTTGCAAATTTGGAAATTATAGTTGAAATAAATAGAAATTAGATTTTCTATAAGTCTAGGAAACCTTTAATTTCATCGTCTTTAACTAGACTTATTTCCCATTTTCATAAATATTGAATTTGTGCTACAATATCCTTAGAAACATATTTACTATATGTCCTAGATGCCCTTTCCATTCCTTATACCTTTGGACTTAGTCTTCTTAGGGAATCCCCCTTTGTGTTGGAGGACAACTAGCCTAAAGCGATGCAAAATACTACTGAGGTGACAATGCGTATTTTTTCCAAGTTTCCCTTAGTGTCTCACTTGGTGAATGGTAATTTTGCACCTCAAGTGAGAATTTGGAAGGTAATATTTTGGCACTATTTCCAGGGATAAATTCCATTTCCCCAATTCTTGAATTTCATATTCGTCATATTGATGAGCCGAGAGTTGAAATCTTATTGTAAAAGCTCAGCTTTCGACTCCAAAAAATGAAATTTTTCCTAAGAAGTAATATACAAGAACATATTCACAAGGATTTGTTCACTTGATCCCATAACCTAAGATATATTATAGAAGAAGGGTAAGAAAATTATCCCATGATTGTAGAATTCAAACAACCAAGGCATTGTCATTGTTGAAGATATAAGGTGTTTGTTTGAAAGTGACCTTGGTTCTCCTAGCATAGTCATCATGGTTGCACCTTGGTTCGATGTAATTTACAAGCCCCTTAACTTTACAAAAATCAATGTGTATCCTCAGGATATACCAAATAAATCCATAAACAAGTTATCCTCATTCGAGGGGAACAATGTTGTATCTACTTGAAATCATTGTAATGCTTTCATGAGTATGATCGTTAAGCATTGTATTGGGCATCTATATATTCTCATGAAGTTGTGTGTTGTATCCTTGGAATAATATGCCATGGATTGATTTATTAGTTCTTGGATAATAACATTAGCACCAAGTATCAGTGGGAGAGTGTCTTCTCTAAAAAATGGGGAGATCATAGAGATAACAGGTATTTGTTGGTTTCCCTCGATGGTGTTAAGAGAAATAAAAATGAAACTGTAGAAGATTTCAACAATAGGTTTAACCAAATAGTTCAAATATTGCATACATATATAGGTATTTATATATTACCTTTATGCATTTGATGGATATCTTGGCTTCAAGATAAGAGAAAAATATCCCCAAAACATTAAGGCAGCCCAAGATTCAACAATAAAAATTGATAGGAAAATGATTGCATATGGTAAAACAAATCAACCTAGCTCTTCAAGAGATAACACTGATAGACTGAAGTGAGGTTTAGAGTGATGAACACAATTGAGCCTGCTCATGATCCTATAACAACATTGATAAAAGCTACAAAACTTATGGAGTCCAATTTTACTTGATAAAAAATTGGCATGCAAAAGAGACTGGTGCAGTTGGAAAGAGATTAACAACATAGATATCCACCACATGCAAATGGTGGATGGGATAAAAACAAATTCCTTGGAACCATAATCAAAATAAGACTCCCAATTCCTTTAACTCCTAATAATAATAATGTTGTTGATCATGAAACTTTCCCTTGGTGTAGAACATGTCAATATGCTCATGATGAAGACTCATGTCTATCAATTATACAAGTTAGGGAGTCAAATAATGAAGGTCCAATAGAGTTTGATAACATGAATTATGTTGGGTGGAAAAGTGATACCATTTGTAATGCAACAGGAAGAGATTACACTATCTTTGAGGATCAAATGAATCAAATTCAGTGAAAAGTATTGAATTGGACACCATCACAAGGATGTATGGTGAGAATCCAACTTAGGAAGAAATAAGGAAAAATATAAAGGATAGAGAGTGGATGACCTATCATAAGAGGAATAAAGTTGTTCCATAAATACTTGAAGTAGAAAGATGGATCCTACAAAGGGATCATATGAGTAAATTTCCCATGCAATCATTTGGAGCTGCTAAGGAACCTTCATTAGAAGGTCCTTTCGTAAATATAACTTGCAACTAGATTCCTCCACAGAAAGAAAAGATGAATAAATTGTTTAGTTTTTCATGTGAATGTGTCAATTCCTTAAACCTTTCCTTGAATTGGAAAATATTCCTCGCTCGAAAAGAAAAGATGAATAAATTGCTTGGTTTTGATGAAACTATTGAACATTGTCTTGTAGTGTTACATGCAATGAACCAGCATAGGAGAAATGGCAGTCATAACCCCTTCTTTATCACCTTGGTGGTTCAACAGAATAATATGAGAAATTATAGAATTATACTTATGTTAGTATAAAAATGATGGTAATCATTTCAGAAATGATGACAATTTTACATAGAATAACTATGTGAAAATATAGAGGAATCCACAAGAACAAGAGGCTAGTAGACTAAAGATGAAGGGTAGCCCCAATTGGAGTGGCACTACAATCTCTTCCATATTTCAATTGATTTTTTTTTCAATTTAGATAGATTTATAAGAATCACAAAGTTGATACTAGGATGACTAGTGCATAGACTTCTTTGACTATGTGTGAAGGTTTTTTATGCCACATGTCCCGTTCTTCTTGGAGCGCTTCTCAAGGTTAGTTGTCCTTCCTCCTCAAGATCATATATTTATGCCAAGTGTCTCCTTTCTATCTTCCTAGAGTATCCTGTACAATTCCATGGGTGCACATACAAACAAGGGATTCCCTACCAAGCCTTAGAAGAGCATGCACATCATCAAAAAGTAAAATCCCCAATCTCAATTCACCAGCATGTTTGAAACTTGCAGAACACATTGTCTCCAAACACATTGACAAAGATACTTGACCTAATACTATAGAAAAAATCAAACAAAATGTTGGTCCTAAGGTATGCACCTGATTGCTAAAGGGAAAAGTTAGGCCACCTCAAGTTTGTAATGATTTGTTTTTTTACAAGTAGGTTTTGTTGGTAATATTAAGGACAAGTTTTCAAAGATGGTGCTCTGGTAGGACAGGCCACATAGTATAAAAGTAGGTTCTCATTTTCCAATGGTATTGGTATTGAATGACAGTTGGGGATATGAAAAGACAAACAAAGAAAATAACAACAAGAAATGCAATGAATCACTTGTTGTGTGAAAACTAAGACCTAAAATAATATCTCAAGACTTAGACAATCATCTAGATGCAAATCATTCAATAGGCTACGAAAATAGTGGATCTTTCACTGAACAATAGTTGTATAATAGGTTGCATAATCAACAAAAGATAAATTAAAACAATAGATGAAAGAATAAGGAAATGTGCATCATACACATCACAAAATTTGCATTCAAGATAAGAATCAACACATAAGGATTTGAGTAAGAGAACACAACTGTCATCGACATATATTCACTTGGCAGAAAACTTTACAATTAACTGAGCAGGTCCAATTCCTTTGTTGCTTCTACTTTCCTTCCAAAAACTCCCCCCCTTTAAAACATACAAAGATTTCATATTTAATAGATTTACATAGATTCTCGTCCATCTGGGATTGAGACCTAACTCTATATAACTGATTGTAGAGCAAATTATTAATTCAACTAAAACATTGCATGGAGTACAACAATGTGCACTTTACACTTAATTTAACCAAGAGAGTGGTTCTTGTCACACACAAAAGACCACTTATTAATTTAACCTAAAATAATTTTGGAATTGATTAACTAAAAACTACTACTGTCTCTAAGACAGAACTGATGCATGCGCCAGATGAACTAAATAGCATAAACTAGGAGTGACAAAATAGGGTTATGTGTTGAGTCCTGGCATGCCTGTATGATGTTTGATGATTCTGGAGGGTAACCAACTGCATGGGAATATATTCACTTGATTTTCTTCTTCATGGAATTTCTAAAGCGATATGTAACTGAGACCGAGACATAACCCTCTGTCTGTGTCTGAGATCTCGGCCATTAAGTGAACTTTATTTCAGTTCGTCAGTTTCCATATGTACTCTCGAAAAGCTTTGCTGGAAAGGTCATCGGGCCAACGACCATGGAGGGAGACGTGGATTCAATCATCCAATAGAAGATGATAAGAGTGGACGTGGACTATGTGGATGCAGACGAGTGGAGAGGTGATAGGAGGGTTAGATACACAGGAGGTGACAGGAGTATGAGTTGAAGACAGGTGCTAGGTGGTGACACATGGGAGTAGTGAGTGGAGGACATATGGTGCGCGGTGAGAGGGGCAGTATCAAGAGGTAGTCTGGTAGGATTTCGGAGGGGGGGGGGGTAGGTGATAAGTAGATTAGAAAGGGGCGAGGGTTTGAAATCATGAGGAGGTGCCACGTTAGGTGGGAACGAGCATGGAGAAACCACTTTTCCTGACCCCCCCTATCATTAAAGGTAGAAATGTTGGGGGGTTTGAAATCATGTGAGGACCATTGATCTGGAGGATGGGGATGCCACCGATAGGGATTAGCATGGGAGTTAGGCACTCCACGATAAAAAATATTTTCTCCACGTAATAAAACCTTGAATACCACAGGAAACCGTCGATCTTACATCAACATTGGATCTTCATCGTCCGTCAATTCATCCCTTTGTTTTCTTTTAGTTTGATTATGACATGGCCTGATCTGATTCGCTTCTAGCTTCTGCAAAATCTTACTGAGCTTTCAATGGATTTGTCAAATCTGGATATCTCCTGCACACACACAAAAGAATCGGTGGACCTGCTACATGCTAAGTTAGTGGTAAATATGATGACGAGTGTTCAAAACTCAAACCTGAACATGTGACCCTCTATCGATGGAAAAATGATGGTGCAAATAAGCAACAACAAATAGGGGCCGTGAAGCTAAATAATTAAGCAATGGATAATGAGCTAAGAAAGCCACCAAGAAACTCAACATTGATGAATGTATGGGTTACATGAGGGAAAAGGGAAGGGGTGCAGACCGAGGTTATAACATTGGCTCCAACTGGGGATAGCTCATCCCTGTGAGGTGTTAAGAACTGTAGATCAGTTCCATAGGATCAAATAATTTTCTATTACCTTCCATCACTTACCTATGTTTCTTTCTTCCAGCCCTGTGTATCTTCTATTGTCCCTCAGCCATGCATCTTATTGAACTGAAAAATGCAACTACACCCAAGTTCCTTTGTTGGTCTATGGAGTCTTTTATTCACACACAACTACCTAATCAAAAGAAATAACAAAGGAAAGCATTTATGGTACAGGAGGGGTCTTCCCTCATCCTTAAACAAAATAGTGTTTCGAGAAGTGCCCATTTATTGGGCCTCCAAAGATATTTGCATCATCTAGGTTGTGCAAGATAAATGTATTATTGTCCAGAACTTAAACCACCTTAAAAGGGACAAACCAGAGGTTCTTGAATTTACCATGCTTGGACTTGTCATCCCTTCTGGCATCCCACCTCAAGACCAGGTCACCTTTCTGAAAAATCTCCTTCTTGGTTTATTTGTCAAAGGTTGATTTGATCTTGCTCTGGTATGATTTTGTCCTCTGATCCAGGGTTTCTCTCTTTTGTTGAACTTCTATAATATGGAAGATTCTCCTTTGGATGTCATTTGGATCCTCGATCTCTTCCTGTAAGAATTTTAGGACTGGTATACCAAGCTAAGTGGGAAAACAAACGTCTATGCCATAAACAAGTTGAAATGGTAAGGTTCCCAAAGACTTATTGGTGTTGATTCTTTCATCCCACGAAGAATACTTGAGTTTAGAGTCCCATGACTTCTTGTTCTCATTCAACAACTTCTTGATAATCCCGATGAGAGTTTTATTTGATGATTCTGCCAAACCATTCCTCCAAGGTTAACAGGGTGTGGAATATGTCAAGGAAATGTTATGAATTCCACATAAGTCAATCATGGATTTGGAATTGAATTCTTGGGCACTGTCTATCACAAGCTTGCTGGGGTGGCCAATTCTGGAAAAAATATCAGTTTCCAGGAAATTCATGATCACCTTGTCAGTGGCATTCCTGGTGGGCACAACCTCAATCCACTTGGTGAAGTAATCGGTAGCAGTGAGGATCCACTTGTGTTGTCAAATGGAGGGTGGATTTATCTCTCCTATGAATTCTAACCCCCATTATTGAAATGGACCACTGGAAATGATAGGTTTTATGGGTAGTGACAGTAACCTTTTTTTCCTTTCAAATATCTGGCATTCATTACAAGCCCTGACAGTACCAAACACATCAGAGAAAAGGGTGGGCCAGTAGTATCTTTCCCTCAGGATCTTGAAAGATGTGGCCTTCCAATTCTAGTGTCCTCCACATAATCCTCTATGCATTTCTATTGTGACTTTTTTGGCTTCATTTTCATCAAGGAATTTTAACAGGATGTCAGAAGGATCCCTCCAATACAAGCTCTGGTTTGAAATGAAAAATTTGATAGCCTTCAGTTTGAGAGACTTGGTCTTTGTCTTCTTGACATCTGGTGGACATTCTAAATGCTACAGAAAATAAATGATGTTTTTATACCAAGGTGAAGAGTAGTTTTAAAATACTTGTAAATTGTCTTGTCCAGCATGTATGAGGGGTGTGTCGGATTGGGTAAAGATTTGATGCAATTCTAGTACCTTACATTCTGATTTTGATAACAACTTGGAAAGTCCTTGTCCTTTGATCAGATTGGTGGGATTTATGTGCAGGTCATACTCCAATAGTTTGAAAATCCACTTCCATCTTTTTCCCTCACTGTCTGGTTGGACCAAAATCTCTTTGACATTGTTGCTAGTAAAAAAGGTTGTTATGCTAGACCGTAACACATAAACCCTGAAGGATTTGAGTTCTTTGACTAGTGCATAAGCTCGATTCTCTAGTATACCATACTTCAGCTCAACATCTTGGAGAGATATGCTAAAAAAGGCTATGGGTTGTTCATGTCCTTCTTCATTTTTCTGTAGTAGCACAACAACAATGGTCTCCTCTGAAGAAAAAGAGAAGATGAAGAAATATTTGGAATAGTCAGGGTTGGCTAATACATGGGCTTCAACTAAATCTTGCTTGATCCTTTGGAATGATGATTTTTCCACTAGTGTCCATTTTATCACAACATCTTTCTTCAACATGTTATTGATAGGCTTCATAATTTCAGCAAAATTTGGCACAAAACATCTGAGGAAGTTTATCTTACCAATAAAAGACTGGATAACCTTTTTATTTCTGGGGATCTCAATCTCTTGAATGGCACAATCCCTCTTTGGATCAATTTTTATACCTCCTTCTTATATGATGTGGCACAAGATATTTTCTTCTAACATGGAAAAGTGAGACTTCCTAGGATTTAGAGATATTCCATATCTCCTGCATTTCTTGAAAACCTGCTCCAGATGTTGCAAATGTTCATCATCAGAATTGGAAAAAATGGTGATGTCATCCAAGTATATAACCATAAATTTGTCTTTTTCCCCCACAAAAGATATGTCCATGGCCCTCTAGAAAGTCGCTCTTGTGTTCATCAACCCAAAAAACATCTTGTCATACATGAATGTTCCCCATGGGGTGGTTAATGTTGTATTTTATTTATCTTCCTCACACACTGCTATCTGGTTATAGATAGAGTATCCATCCAATAGGGAAATTATGTGTGCACCTACCACCCTTTGTAGAATATTATCCATCTTGGGGAGGGGGTAATTTTCCTTCAGAGAACATTTGTTGAGATTTCTGAAATCGACACACAAGCGTATCTCCCCATTTTTCTTCCTTAGAGGTACTAAGTTGGAAACCCAGTTTGAGTACCTCAAAGGTACAATAATCTTAGCATCCAACATTCTTTTCAACTCGTTCTCAATTATGGACATTAGCATGGGATCAAATTGTCGAATCTTCTGTCTAAATGGCTTGGAGCCAACCTTTAGATGGATCTTGTGCTAGATGATGTCAGTGTCAAATGTCTTTAAATATTCATAGGACCATGCAAAAATATCAACAATTTTTTTTATGAGAATGGCATGCCTATGATTTTTTTTTGCAGCTATTGCTTTGGACAACTTGATGATCTTGGTATTCTCAATGGTCCCAATATTGCAATTTGTTATCTCTTCTTCCTGATTCATCATGGAAGCTCCTCTATAGACATCACTACTATCAAACAACCTTTCCATTGGCACTAGTTCTATTGGAATGTGATTGGTTTTCAAATCCACAATATCATGACCAATTATTGTCTTGAGCAGATGAGATGTGTGTTGATCTTTTAATTCCTCATTTTCACCTTCTTGACTTTCTTGATCAATTGAGATATTGGAGAATTCATCAATGGTGTGTATAAATCTATGCAGCTCTAGATCATCACTAAATAATTTCCAGTGCTTTATGTTGTCTAGTATGGATGTTCTATGCCTGATGTCCACCTAATATTTAATTATTTGGGCCAATGGAGGGCCTGAAAGTGCTGGAAGCTAGGGCCAGAGAATCTGCCTTCTAATTCTGCTCCGTGGGAATGAAGGAAATGTTAAATGCTAGAAATAAATTATTGATCAGATCCCATACCTTGTTTATGTATTTCTTGAGCCTCTGTTACTTAGCTTGATATATGTTCCTCACTTGATTAATGATCAACTCATAATCACCAAAAATTGCAAGGTAGTCACTGACCATGTCTTTGGAAGCCCTCAATCCCAACACTAGAGCTTTGTATTTATCTATATTATTAGTAGTTTTAAACTCCATATTATAAGAGAGGGTTATTACTTCTTCTGAAGGGAAAATGAGGAGTATACCTACCCATGATCCTTCCTTATATGAAGATCCATTGAAATACATTTTCCATCCTTTGTTTTTTATGACCTGTCAGTGGCTGATATTTGCGCTGACTAATTGATATTTCAGGTTCATCACCATTTAAATGAAAAACAGATGAACCGATCTCATCCTCAACAACATAAATGGGGTGATTTATTGGGTTTTGATGATCACTCACAAGGTAGGCCAATCTTACCTCTCTGTATATTCTCCTATGTTCTCCTCCAAACAAGGGGATGGTGGCATAAGTGAGGTCCATTTGTAGTGATCCTCCAAACCTTTTATCCCAATTTCTGGATAAGAGCATACCAAAATTTGGGGGAATGTCAGCCACAACAATGTCCATCACTACAATCTTCATTGGTAATTGTGCCAAAGAAACCACCATATCCTTTATCAGTCCCAAACATTTCACTTTCTTAGAATCAAAGGAGTACAGGTCTTGGTAAGGTTTGGTGATATCCAAACCTAGTTTTTCCATAACAACTTTGGGCATAACATTGTGTGAGACTCTTGAGTCCATAAGAAAGTTATGCAGGATCTTATCATGGACATTCAGAGATATATAGAATGGAGGAGAAGCATTAGAGCCATCCTTAATGTGAGGACCCACAGTAATGGTTGGGTTTTCATCCTACAAACTAATTACATCAGAAGACACACTAGAAGAAGTTCGTTGCAGAACCTTCATGATGGATTTTTTGAAAGGTTCATTCTTCATCAATTCTATCAAAGGCACATGGATCTTGATCTTACTTAACTCATGTTCCATGCTGAAAGAGGCTATGGGCTTATCAAATTTCTTTATTTCATGGACTGTATGTTTAGATGAGGGAGGTTGCTAAGTTTTAGATGACATAGCTTTACTTGGATTAGGCTTGAGAGGGAATTCAACCTGTTTTTTTTTATTAGAGGTAGTGGATTTGGGAGACCCTGCTCTTGTCCTCAAATCATATTTTTTATGAGGTTGGCCTTGAATAACCCCCTCTTTCCCTATCTGATTATCAATCTCATTCGACAATTGTCCTACCTCATATTCTTGCTGTGTTAATTGACTGGTATAATAATCTGTTTCATTAAAAAGTACAACAGTATCATCTACAACATCATTGTTTGCATCCATCTCCTCAATCTAATTATTTTGGAAGGGAGGCACTACCCTTTGATCATCAACATTCCTCCTTTCTCTCTGCATTATTTGAGGGGAATCATTAGGCCTTCTAAATTGGTTTGGATTTCTGTTTCTAGACCCCTGAAAATCTTTGTTTGTCTATTTAGATTCCCATTTCAGATGTTAGATCCTTCAAAGTTTTGGTCATTTCATCAAGTTTGGGATTAGACATGGCTAGGTTAGATGAGGCAGGGGAATCCTCTCTTTGTTTCTTCTTCTCTTTATCATACCTAGTCTTTAACCTATCTGATGCCAAGATATTGGATTCAACCTTAATGGTTTCTTCCTGCATGGACAAAAATATGGTGGATCTTCTCTCCCTCAATAGGAGGGATAAATATGCATCAAATTCATTGGTATACATGATATTTGTAGAGTTTTTAGTTGGTTTGATCTCATCTGTGATTCTACCATACATCTTATTGAATCTCTTGGTGAAGTCTAAAATAGATCACCATTCTTTCTCTTTAGAGCCCAAAACTCAGTGATGTAGTAGAGATAATATCTCATATCTCCCCATTTCTTTATGAAATATTCATCTAACGCCTCAATATATGCAATGGAGGCTAGAGGAAGACCTCTGAACCATTTTATGACTTCCCCATCCAGACTCTGCACAAACAACCTCATCCACACATCTTCATATTCAATGTTTAAGTTGTTTGCAAAGCTGTAAAAGGATACCAGATGTTCCTCAGCAGTGACATCACCTTCCCATTGTATCTTAGTAAATATTTCATGTAATATGTCACTGGGAGTGCATATAAGCCTAGAGGTAGAACTAGGGGTGCATATTTGGCAACAATAATGACATACATCATGTTAGCAACCATGGCTTGGGAAATAGGAATATGAATATTTATGGGAGCTACAAGGGTGGATGTTGGATTGGATGTTGGATTGGATGATGAAGTAGAGTCAAGAGTTGAAGATGTCTAAGGTTCCTTGGATTTTTGATTCTCAGGGCTAGAAAATTGAAGTTGCTTATGATGATGAAAAGAAGTAGACTCTGTTAAGGTTTAAGATATTATTAATTTTCATTTCATTTCATTAGATAACAATAGCATAGATAGGATCACTGAGAAATACGCAATCACAAGAGACACATCATTTATCTTGGGAAACCCTCATGGGGGAGAAAACCCAGCAAAAGCTTCCTTAATATAGATAGCCAATACAATGCCAAGAGATAACTCAAACAAATACAGAAAGTCCTCTACAAGAAGTGTGCCTCTCTCTCTCTCTCTCTCTCTCTCTCTCTCTCTCTCTCTCTCTCTCTCTCTCTCTCTCTCTCTTCTTCTTCTTCAATTGCAGCTCCAAACTTGTGCTCTGATGAACAAGTGAGTGTGTGCCCAAATGAGGTGCTAGCCTCTTTATTTATACAATCTAGCAGGCGTTAGAGTGAGGTGTCTTTTCACTGGCAAGGCTGACTTCTCAATCTAGGTGGTTATAACCACTTTAATAATATTCTGGGTTGTTATAACCACTTTAATATATTTTGGGGCTGACTTTTCATTTATCCCATTACAATTAGGGTTTGACCAATCCGCAACAGGGGATTTGGTCATTTACAATACCCGACATGATCAATCCACAAAAGGGGATTGATCTAATGAATAATAAATCAATAATAATTAGAATACTCTTTGCAGTTACATTATTTAAACACTCCCCCTTAACAAGAAGGGTATTCTACAACAATATTAGGCGAGAGAGAGGGCAACATCATCAACAACATCTTGGAACATTGACTGGCATATCTATAAATCATCAGAAGTTTTCCTCATCATCAACATCGTCATTCACAACATGAAGCTAGAATGGCATCATCATCCTCATCAACATGAGGCTAAGGTAACATCATCATCATCTTCAGCGTGGGGATAAAGTAACACCATCATCTTCAGCATGAAAGATGAAATAACATCATCATCATCATCATAATCATCTTCAACAAGGAGCTAAAGTGGCATCATCATCATCATCTTCAGCAAAAGGCTGAAGTGGTATCATCATCATCATCTTCAACAAGAAGCTGAAGTGGCATCATCATCATCATCTTCAGTAAGAATATGAAGTGAAATCATCATCATCATCTTCAGCAAGAAGCTGAAGTGGCATCGTCATCATAAACTTCAGTAAGAAGCTGAAGTGGCATCGTCATCATCAACTTCAGCAAGAAGCTGAAGTGGCATTGTCATCATCAACTTCACCAAGAAGCTGAAGTGGCATCATCATCATAAACTGCATCAACATGGATTAGTATACCACTAATACATCATCATCATCAATAACAACACAAGGCTGATACAACATCAAAAACAACAATATCACAGCACAAAGGCTGGAGCATCATCAACATTAGCACTGGGCTGAGAGTCTTTAGCATGAAGCTGGCATCAAAAAATGAAACTGGCAACACATCATCACAGAACGAGGCTGGAAATGCATCATCACAGCAAAAGGATGGCACATCATCACAGCACGAGGTTGGCACATCATCACAACACGAGGCTACTACATAACAATTAATATGGAATCACAACACATCAATTAAGCTGGAATCACAACACAACAATTATGCTGGAATATAAACACAACAATTAACCTGGCATCAACAATTAAGCTGGAATCACAACACAACAATTAAGTTGGCATCAACAATTAAGCTATAATCTCAATACAACAATTAAGTTGGCATCAAAAATTAAGATGGAATCTCAACACAACAATTAAGTTGGCATCAACAATTAAGCTAGAATCTCAACACAACAATTAATATGGAAGCACAACACTTGGTTGGAATCTCAACACATAAATTAAGATGGAATCACAACACTCGGCTGACATATCAACACAACAATTAAGCTGGAAGCACAACACTCGGTTGGCATATCAACACAACAATTGAGCTGGAAGAACAGAACTAGGCTGACATATCAACAAAACACTATTCCTCCTACCGAGGGAGGTCCTTTCAGAATATACCGAGTCTATCTCGAAAGTTCTCAATCTTTACATGAGATAGAGGCTTGGCCAACACATCGGCAACCTCTTCATCCGCGCTAACATATTGGAGCTTTATGGCTCCTCTCTGCACCATGTCATAGATGTAATGGTATTGGATCTCTATGTGTTTCGACTTGTCATGAAATACAAGATTCTATGTCATCTTTATGCAGCTCTAGTTATCACATAGGATCGTGTTTGCTTCCATCTCTAGGTCAAATAGACCAATCAACAAATTACGAAGCCATATGGCTTCACAACTGGCAGAAAATGCAGCAATGTATTCTACTTCCATTGTACTGAAAGCAATGCTTGATTGCTTCTTACTCTGCCATGAGATCATGGCTGATCCCAAACTGAAACAAGATCTTGAAGTTCTCTTCTTGTTAGAGACACTTCTAGCCCAATCTAAATCAGTGTACCCACTCAGTCTGAAGTCATGATCTCCATCATTAATTGAGACCACAATCTAACATACCCTTAAGGTACCTCATCACATGTTTTGCAACAACTAAGTGAACATGTCTGGGTTCTACCAGAAATTGACTCAACATGTTCACAACAAAACAAATAACTGGTTTGGTGTTCACCAGACACATCAACGATCCAATGATCTATCTATGCATTGTGTCATCAATCAATTCTGACAAAGTGTTGACCATAAGCTTCAGCATCATTTCCATGGGTGTATTCATGGACTTGAACTCCAACATATCAAATCTCTTTAGGATTTCAACTACATACTTCCCTTGGTTAAGGAAGATCTTCTTTGTGCTCTGACAAACTTCAAGAGCTAAGAGACAATGCATTTAGGTCTTCCATCAAACTCTGTGGCGATCTTCTTCTGCAATCTGTGATGAGATTTTCTTCATCTTTGTTAGGGATACATCATCTACAAATAGTAGGAACATCACTGGATCATCATTCATAACCTTAAGATAAAGGTTAGAATCAACTTTACTCTTGGTAAAGCCCAAGCTTGTCAGGAAATTGTCATTTCTTCCATACCAAGCTCTAGGAGCTTGCTTCAACACATACAGAGCTTCCTTCAACTGGTAGACATGAGTCTTTCTATATTCAATCTTTAAATCAAAGTTTCTCATTACATTGTACTAATCTGGTACACTTTCTTAGTGAAAACTCAATCTACACAAACATGTGCTAGCTCTATGTTCTTTCTATAAGGCACTATCTGTCTCACTATCTGGGAGTATGTCCTCTACTCTCTCTTCAACTATTTTTTCTAGAATCTGGGACTCTGCACCTCCAGCTTCTCTGAGGTTGAGAATGACTGCTTCATTCTCACTGTGGCTGCTAAAATCTAAGAGTAATACCACTTATTCTATCATGACAACAATTTCATTTGAAACTAAGAGTGGCTCAATAACTGATACTGAAGATAGCTCTTCTTCTTTCATGGAGGTAACTCTATCTTACATTGTAGTCATGTCTCCATGACCCAACTAATGCACTGCACTAACCGCCACTCGATTTTAAATATGGGGATTTCTCCCCCTACATCTCATAATATATATGAATCATGGTTGTTCTGGTTGTCTTCATAAATACTGGAACTATTTCTTCAATAAGTGTCTCGTCATAGTATTCTCCCTTTTGTTGGGAGAATCCTCTAGACATACATCAGGCTTTGTACATTTGCAACATGTTTGATCTGTATAGATCAATATTGGAAGTCAATATTGACTTCTCTTCTCACGGAAGAATCCATATCCTAGTCTTTCTTACTAGCTTCCTTATTTGTCACTGAAACAAGGGAATCTTCCCAGGAGATTTCATATCTCCTAGAAGTTTTTGAAGCTACGATCTAGTCTTTTCACGACATATGTCTCCCAGTCCTGGGAGTTGTCTCTTCATCTGATCCTTTCTGAGATCAATCTTACTCTTGATTTCTTCTAAGTCTACAAGGACCTCATCATCTCTTACAAGGTATACTTGGTGTTGAATACCAAGTCTAAATATGGAAGACAGAGTCAAGCTTCAAGTGAGATCTGCTTCCTGTTCTAATGTTTGGTCATCTTTGGAGCCTTCTGCTCCTTTCAATCAATATTCATATGAGTTACTCTGAATCTCAAGATATAGCTTCTTCTTCATCTTATTTGGTACATGAGTGTATATGGTCATGTACTCTACTTCATGTCTCATATAATATGTTTTCTTCAACAACCTTCACTTATATCTTCCTTAGGGTTATCACTTGTGACCTGAAACAAGGTCAACAAAACAACAAGCAAGAATAATACTCCTTTGATAATAAAACAATAGTACAAATAATCATCATAGTAGCTCCTTTAGAGATATCACTTGTGGCCTGTCTAAAGAAAAGATCAAAAGTAATAGATACAATATGAAATGAGGTCAACACTCTTATAGTGTTGTGATCAAACATTCCTCCATGTAAACCTGGAACTAACACAAGAGGTTTCTCCTAGAGGAGATGTTAGTTGTACCAGGAAAATGATTACATTAAGCATTTATCTCAATATGCTCACATGCTACCAAGTATAATACTTTTCAAGGAATTTTATCTCAACTATAGTGTTTACCTATAACTTGTCATGTGCAACTTTGAATCTTCTCAACTTAATCAAACCTAGGACTTGATGCTTTGTCTTCAAAAGTGTGTTGCTTTTCTTCTCCTTCATTCAATATGACAAGTGCTTTCTTCAACCTGTCTTATGTACTAGGACAATATGCTATCTTGACAGAAGGTTGGGTTAGAGAATAAACTCTATGATCTCAACTTTAATCTGTCTAATACCTTGAATTTAATTTTGACCAAAGGTTAGTATGATGGTCACAACTTCAACATGCAATCTAGATCAAAATAATGTCATAACAAATAGATGCATATCAGAATAATCAAACCTGTGTTGCATTATTCCTCTGAATGTGTTGGATATTGAGATCCTTCTGGATCTATGGAAAGATATCCCTTCTCCTGCAAATACCCTTTAAAGATTAACCATTTAAGCATGTGTGAGTACATACCTATGATAGCATTTGTAGATAGTGGCACCATTTGGAAGAAACATCAATGATCACCAACTCTTAAAAACTTCAAGGGTGATTGCAACTGGTACTACAATGGATATTCAACTAGTACTGCAATTGGTTCTGAGACTGCAACTACAACTGCAACTTAGGGTTTTATGAGGAAACCCTAATTTTTCAAGCTTCAAATTTTGAAATTTTGATCTAGGGGATAGATGTGATGAGCTAAGGCGAGTAAGCTGGTGCAGTCAGATTTATGAAAATCCAAATTTTACCGCCTCAAACTTAACCAACGGATTTATGGACTGGTGCTTTTGGTTTTCTGGTACTTCTGGTACTTCTTGTTTTCTGGTACTAGTGAAAACTAGGGTTTCACTTTATGAGAGATCTACCCACTGAAAAGGTGCCCTGAAGGTGCCAAATAATTCATTGGGTTAGGGCATGCTTTTCTAGATGGTTTTGAGGCTGAAAATATTGTTCAATAAAATGCCCTAATTTTCATGTATGACAACAATGATGTTTTTCTCTTTCTCTTGTGAAAGATTCTCTCTTCATCTTAGCTCTGATACCATGTTAAGGTTTAAGCTATTATTGAGTTTCATTTCATTTCATTAGATAACATCAGCATAGATAGGATAATTGGGAAATACCCAATCACAAGAGACACATCATTTATCCTGGGAAACCCTCATGGGGGAGAAAACCCAACAAAAAATTCCTTAATATAGATATCCAATACAATGCCAACCAATACAATGCTAAGATATAACTCAAACAAATACAGAAAGTCATCTCCAAGAAGTGTCTCTCTCTCTCTCTCTCTCTCTCTCTCTCTCTCTCTCTCTCTCTCTCTCTCTCTCTTCTTCTTCTTCTCCAACTACAGCTCCAAACTTGTGCTCTGATGAACAAGTGAGTGTGTGTCCAAATGAGGTGCTAGCCTCTTTATTTATATAATCTGGTAGGCGTTGCAGTGAGGTGTCTTTTCACTGGCAGGGCCATCTTCTCAATCTGGGTGGTTATAACCACTTTAATAATATTCTGGGTGGTTATAACCACTTTAATATATTTTGGGGACAACTTTTCATTTAGCCCATTACAATTAAGGTTTGACCAATCCGCAAAAGGGGATTTGGTCATTTACAATACCTGACATGATCAATCCACAAAAGGGGATTGATCTAATGAATAATACATCAATAATAATTAGAATACTCTTTGCAGTTACATTATTTCAACAGACTCTTTGTGTGCATCTTTACCCTTGAGGGGGGGAGGTATATATCTGAGATATTGTGTATTTTCTTAGTTGCCTTTCTAGCTCAAATACTACTGTGTTATTCTTAGGATTAGTATGAGCCTTGGTAGCTTTACTGTGTTTAGATTTGGATCTTTTGAATCTCTTTCTGGGCACCAATAATTATTTTGTAAATTCTACTCAATGGAGTCGCCAGGTGAAAGATGGAAGTCTATCTGTGTATGAAATTTGTTCACCATCAAAGGTCAGAGCTATTCAATGTTGTTCTCCCAGGGAAATATATTTTGTTTCTCTATTCCCCAACAACGACGCCACAATATGTTTTTCCTAAGGTCTGCACTTGATTGCTAAAGGGGAAAGCTAGGCAACCTCAAGTTTGTAATGCTTTTTTTTTTTACAAGTAGGTTTTGTTGGTAAGCTTAAGGACAGGTTTTCAAAGATGGTGCTCTAGTAGGACATGCCACATAGTATAAAAGTAGGTTCTCTTTTGCCAATGGTATGGGTATTGAATGAAAGTTGGGGATATGAAAAGACAAACATAGAAAATAACAACAAGCAATGCAATGAATCACTTGTTGTGTGAAAACTAAGACCTAAAATAATATCTGAAGACTTAGACAAACATCTAGATGCAAATTATTCAACAGGTTGCAAAAATAGTGGATCTTTAGTTGAACAATAATTGAATAACAGGTTGCATAATCAGCAAAAGATAAACTAAAACAATAGCTGAAAGAATAAGGAAATGTACATCGTACACATCAAAAAAATTGCATTCAAGATAAGAATCAACAAATAAGTATTTGAGTAAGAGAACACAATTGTCATCAACATATATTCACTAGGTAGAAATATTTACAATTCACTAAGTAGGTTCCATTCCTTTGTTGCTTCTACTTTCCTTCCAAAAACTCCCCCCCTTTAAAAAATACAAAGATGACATATTTAAGAGAGTTGCAAAGGTTCTCGTCCATCTAGGACTGAGACCTAAATCTAGATAACTGATTGTAGAACAAATTATTAATTCAACTAAAACATTGCATGGAGTACATCAATGTGCGCTTTACACTTAATTTAACCAAGAGAGTGGTTCTTATCACACACAAAAGACCACTTATTAATTTAACCTAAAATAATTTTGGAATTGATTAACTAAAGACTAATACTATCTCTGAGACAAAACTGATGCATGCGCTAGATGAACTGAATGGCAGAAACTAGGAGTGACAGAACAAGGTTCTGTGTCGAGTCTTGACATGATTGTATGATGTTTGATGATTCTAGAGGGTAACTAGTTGCATGGGAAGATCTTCACTGCATTTTTGGAGGGATTTTTAACTGAGACCGAGACATAACCCTCTGTATGTGTCTTAGCTCTCGATCATTAAGTGCAGTTATTTTCCCTTCGTCAGCTGCCATCTGTAATCTCGAAAATATTTGCTGAAAAGGTCGTCGGCCCAATGACCATGGAGGGAGACGAGGATTCAATCATCCTATAGGAGATGATAAGAGTGGATGTGTACTACATGGATGCAGATGACGTGGAGAGGTGATAGGAGGGTTATATACATGGGAGGTGATGGGAGTATGAGTGGAAGAGAGGTGCCAGGTGGTGACAGACGGGAGTAGTGAGTGGAGGACAGATGGAACGCGGTGAGAGGGGAAGTATCGGGAGGTAGTCTGGTAGGATTTTGGAGCGGGGGGTGGGTCATAAATCATGAGGAGGTGCCACGTTAGGTGAGCCCAAACATGGGGAAGCCACTTTTCTAGACCCCCCCTACCTTTAAAGGTAGAAAGGTCGGGGGGGGGGGGGTCTGAAATTGTGTGAGGACCGTTGATCTGGAGGATGGGGATACCGCCGATAGGGTTTAGCGCGAGATTTAGTCACTCCACGAAAAAAAATATTCATTTTCTCCACATAATGAAACCCTAAATACCATGGGAAACTATCAATCTTACATCAACGTCGGATCTTCACCGTCTGTCAAGTCATCCCATTGTTTTCGTGTAGTCCAAGTTTGGCATGGCCTAATTTGATTCGATGCTAGATTTTGCAAAAGCTTACTAAGCTTTCAATGGATTCGTCGAACTTGGATATCTCCTGCACACACATGAAATACTTGGTGGACCTGCTACATGCTAATTTAGTGGAAAATATGATGACGAGTGTTCAAAACTCAAACCAGAACATGTGACCCTCTATCAAAGGAAAAATGATGGTGCAAATAAGAAACGACAAACAAGGGCCATGAAGTTGAATAATTAAACAATGGAGAATGAGTTAAGCAAGAAACCATGAAACTCAACATTGATGAATGTATGGGTTACAGGAGGGAAAAGGATAGGGGTGCAGACCTAGGTTATAACACAAACCATTACCACATCTAGGGGATCATGTTTCCAATATCCATTAAATAAATGGAGAGTAGAGTAGTAACTATATATCACATCAACAACATGAACGATTGGTAAGTGTGATGGATCTGTTTTAGTCAATTGTGACACTAAAGGTAATGAATTCTTGATACTAGTTGGTATATCACTCAGTCCATTCTCAATCAAATTTGCAACTCTTAGACTAAGATCCCTTGAAATTTGATATTATGATATGTCCAATGATTGAACAAGTTGACATCCTTGATTGGAAAGAGAGATTGTTTTTGTACAAGGCTTCAATTACCATGGTTCTAAGGTCTTACCATGTGGCTTATTTTACCTGTTACTACATTCCACAATAAATATTTTCTTTCATTGGTTGATAAGTCATCCAATGATATATCATATCCTTCAACTAATTTTGGATTGTCTCTAGTAACTTAATACAGTTTTTACAACATGGAGTTGGCTTGCTCCATCTTCATCACTTCAATTTCACCAGGGATGCCGTGTTCATTTTCTGAGCGGAAGTGCTCCAAAATGTTCAATATTTTCTTCTTTGTTTGATTTGTTCACCCATCTGATGGAAATCCTCCATAACACTATATTACATAAAGGATTTTGTATAGAAACGATTATGTTTCCATGTCATAACTACACCTCATTTTTAGTTGATCAACTATCACATTTTCATGAGTGATGTAAAGATCGAAGGTAGACACTTCTTTGAACTACTGCTACAGACTTGAGGTCTAAAATTCTCCATATTATTCTCATGTAGATATTATTCTCATGTATACATGTATATATTATTATCATGTATCCATCTTGGAAATTTCCATGTATCTTTATCATTTCCTTCACGTATTGAATCCCTAATGATTCCAATTGATATCAATGTTTCCCTTTCCAAACTACGAAATTCTTGAACTTTCTTTCTCTCCCATCAAGAATTTTGGAGGAAAATAGGTTGATTACTCCAGTCAACAACAAATCAACACAACATAATTCTATAATTTTTTCTAAAATTGACAAGAACAATATTTAATTACAAAAATCATTTGAATGACAAGAGCATTAGTCATATCTAGATGGCATGAAAACTAGGATGGAGACCTTAAGGAACCTTGTAGAATGTGATCAAACAACATCATTTATACACCGTCATGTCGAATAACCTCAAATCAATCAAAGGAGGAAAACAAGTCAAAGTCTATGAGTAGTTATGCCATCCATTGGACTTTTTTCTAGTCGTGGTTTGGGATTTCCTGGTGTAAGATTAGGTCACAATTTTGCAGCAATCCCTAAATTTTCAATTCGAGATGAAAAGAGAAAATACCATGTTTTTTTTTCCATTTTCAAAAATTGACAACATTGACAAAGGTTTCACATACAAGTTTCATGTGAATTCACTTAGATTGGTTGTGTAATGTCCCCAACCACCAACAGGTCGGGAAACGTCACTTCATGGACGTCTCTCTTAGCTCTGATACCATTTTGTAATGTCCCCAGCCACCAACAAGCTGGGAAATGTCACTTCTTGGATGTCTCTCTTAGATCTGATACCAATTCGTGACATCCCCGACCCTAAACCAACATGTCAGGCCATGCCACCGAATAACCTTTATGCTCTGATACCATTTATATTTAAATACATAACTATCTAAGTACACATTAAACAACTATAGCATTCTGTTCATATCATTATTCATGTATAAATAACATTAAAACATACAGACAACATATTCTAATATACACAGATTATTGCAGAAATAACAGTAAGACTACACATACAACATATATAAAATATCTAGGAATTACTCATCAATTATAACACATGTACAATTACCCAACAGGAAATCAAAAGAGATTTGGTACTTATCTTTTAATAGATGACCACCAACTGTTTGCAGACCTCCCATGAACCTCCCATCCTTAGACCACGTTTCTCATCACGCTCAGTAGTGGGTCACCCTGAGATGGGACTAAACTCCACCGGAAAAGGGATTCCTAGGCTAGGCAAGGACAACAAGAAGGTCACACATATCAACAGGAAGGATTATCTCCAAAGAGACACCTCACACTAATAGCTTACAACCTCTCATTCCCCACATGTTTTTCCCACCTCAGTAAGTGTGCCCCTTCTCTGCTCAATAATCCTTTGGCTACCCCACTTCCCTTCTAGGGCTTAAGTAACAAACCAGATAGGAATTCTCTGAGAACTATAGCTGCAATTGGGATCCCTCTGGGAAATCACTTCCCTAGCAACCTCTCTCACCTGGAGAGAGTTTCTTGCAGGCATGACAACCTGCTTCTTCAATACATCTCCTAAGCCAATTCCAGAGAAGGTGATGGCAACATCAAAGCTCAGTATAGAATAGATGATGGAAAAACCAACAAACCGTTAAGAAATAACATGGCTCAGGCAATTATAGGGTGCATCGAGATTCACAAGAGACACATAGGATAACTCAAGTACGACTACAGGTTCCAAAGGTGCATGCTATTTGTAGAGGCAATGATGGAAGCAATGGTTCAATGCGTGAATAAATGGGTAAATAGGGAAGGATCGTTGAATTGAAGAGTCATGAGGTTCGTGAGAAAAAAATGCCAGGCTGGTCAAGACATGAGGATGGAGAAGGAGCACCAGAATGGGAAGCGAACCCCCAACGAGTTGTCTTTCCCAGCAATAACTGCATGCGCCCAGGTCAACACCTGTCTTCTTGCGGCTGCGTGAGTTCCACTTAGCACTCGTTCCCTTTCCCAGTAACTTAGGACAACACTGATCATGTCCACCTTAGCATTTAGGAAATAATAATAAAATATTATTCCCTTAGAGGTAATCCCTCTAGCTTATCCCCTAGGCCTAGACACTTATCCCCCTCCCTTACCCTACCTAGTGGAGATTAGTCCCCCATTCTCTTTCTTCATTTTCGGTCTACACACAACGATGTAATTTTATTAATGATATGTGCATTTAAATATAAAAAAATCATCCTCATGGACTTAAGCATCTAGGCTATCCGGCCTAATAAACATATAAGTCTTCATCTTATACACACTTGGCTCACCAGCCTATAAACTGTTAAGAACAAAATAGCTGAATACAAAATCACCACAATAGATATAGAAGAACAATATGCAAAATCTCTTGTATTACTATCAAACCCTTGAGTTAGGGAAACACCATACAATGGATCCTATTATGGAAGGCATCCTCTCATGTTCACTTGCCTCTTCGAGGGGGATTCCTCCTAATGAGTTTCATCTCCAAACACAATACTTCTCTTCATATCCCATTACATTGCTTGAACCTCTTTATATAGTGCTACCATTACCTAAGAACATTCTAGAGAAGGAATATTCTAGAATTAGAACCTTCTAAGAACTCCTATTACATTTATTATATTTAACTACCCATTTATTATATCTAACTACCATAGTGGGCCTTATTTAATAATATAGTGGACCTAGTCCACCTTACATTGAATGGCCTCCACTATTATCACTATGGGCTCTCTGGGGTCCCCCACTACCTCTCTAGCTACCTTACATTCCATCCCCCTTATGAAAGCGCTGTCCTCACTGTTTGATGTAAAACCATATACCAGGGTCCCATGGATAACTGTGGACCATAGTGCTGAAGTAGACTAGAGAACCAGGGTCCCATTGAGAAATGGTAGCCACTATGCTAAAGTAGTCCAACTGCCATTGTAAACCAAGGTCCCATGTCCAATTGCTCATGTGAACCCCACATGGAAGATATCGACACCCAATAACCAACTGAAAATGATGCTCTCAATACTAACACCTATCATGTGGATCCAAATAAGAATATCCATCCACATAGTGAGAGATGATCAAACATGAATCTGAAAGGAACAATACCATTGTATAATATGCAGGTTGGACGCTGGTAACTAGCTCTGGATGTGGGACATTGATGTTGTCTACAGAAGGTGGAGTAGAGTCATCAAATAAAATATGAAAGTGGTTGTCATCCCAGAAATGACAACTATCCATATACCAATCATCGCAATCGGCCTCAAAATCATACCAAGCATATATTTCTTTATTATATTCATCCCTGATGTCCGTCATAAGAAATCTCTCCTACATGCTATCCAATGAATCTTGAATACTACGAAAACTATCATTGAGACCATCTGTAAGGCCATGCAATCTAATATCCAATGTGTCATACAATTGAGATTTGAATAATTCAAGAATTTAATTGAGGGTTTGAGAGGAAATATCCATATGAACACCCTATGAACTGTAATGCCCATATAATTCTAAACATCATTAGGTTTCATAAACATTTTATTAAGTAAACTGAAAGAACAATTTCCTAGCATAATATTGATTTTCATGACAACAACTTCAACAACTTAGAATTCTCAATAAATACTGAAATCATGACAGAAAGAAAGAAATACATAACTTAACAAGTACCTGGATCTGATGCTAATTTTTGTTGCCTCTTTGCTTTGCTGCTGCCTTT
>ML808040.1:18782-78007 GCA_009831015.1 Picea engelmannii
ACCTCCATTATCTAATCTGAGACACTTCAACTTCTTTCCTGTCTCATTCTCAACCAAAGATTTCCATTTCTTAAAAGTATCAAAAACATCAGATTTTTGTCGAATGCAATAAACCCAAGTTTTTCTAGTTGCATCATCAATAATGTTGGAAATACTAAAACAACTGAGAGGGGGGGTGAATTAGTTGTTTATGAGCTTAAACAATTTTATACCTTTTAATTATTATTAATCTTCCTTCAAGTGATCATCAACAATATACAACATATGGACAATAAAAGTAAAGACCATCAGTCACACATAAGGTACACACAGAGATAGATTTTCATGAGGAAACCCATAAAGGGAGAAAACCTCTTCTTCTTTGAAATGATAGGCAGTCTTTTTCATTTTTGTACATCATTTACAATTGAGCACCAACTCAATGAGAGGATGCTACCTTTGTTTTACAAGATGCAACTTGTTTGAGAGCACCAACTCTCTGGTTTCTCTAGCACCCACTAGAAGGAAGCACCAACTCCCTAAATGTTCCAGCACCAACTGGATGGAAGCACCAACTTCCAGTTACACAGGCTCCAACCTGTATAACAGAGAACACTTGTTCTCCCTAGCACCACCCTGCCACCCTGGTTTCTCTAGCTGCAACCAGATGGAAGCTACAACTTCCTATGTTCAAGATTCCACTTGAGCCTCTGAGGAAAATAGTCCTCCAGAGCACCTCCCAACCTCCCTAAAATATAAATGGTCAAATAAACATTCAACTTTATAGATAAGTCTGTTCTTACCAATCTTTCTTTGTTCTATAAAGCTGGTCTTCTGCACACTGTTCTGTTGCTCTTCTCTTCCTCTGTCTTTACAATAGGTATACTCTGCATCAATTCGTTCTCTCATTCTGCTCTACTTTTTCTCTTTCTATCATTCTGCTATGCTTTTTCTCTTTCTATCCTTCTCCTCTGCTTTTACTCTTTCATTGCACATATGCTCAATCTCCTCCTGTGCATCCTCTTCTTCTCTGTTCTTGTAGTTTCATATTTATTTTTTTCACTTGTAGAACCATCAACCCGACACAGTCTCTTTCCTCTTCTTTTATACATACCCACATGACGGTTCAACTTCCCAACTCCTTAGGCAAAAAGACGACAACTGTCTAAGCAACTGAAACGCTAATTGGTTTGCAATCATGAGTCCATTTTGCTAACAGATTCCAAACTCAGAAGTTAACTGTGAGAGAGAACAGTAACCCTCCGATCAATACTTGATCGAACGGTTCAGATCCAATCAAGATTTCACACATCGCGATATCGGCATTCTTGGCGTTCATAGTTTTTATCACTTACAAATCTCGATCCCCGAAACTCCGTGAAGAAGTCAGATCGACGGTCCAGATCATTTATTGTCTGACGGTTCATATTCAATCGCGATTTTGCATATCGTGAATTGTTGTATTTTGTTCTTTGCCTCTTGAATTCGCGATCCCTGAAACTCCGATAAGAAGTTAAATCAATAGTCCAGATCTGATCTCTATTCAATGGCTGCAATTAAATCGCGAAATCGCATATCACGATTTCAAGGTTCTTGTTGTCAAGTGTTTTTGTCACTTCAAATTCCCGATCCCCGATACTCCGATAAGGGGTTAAATCAACGGTCCAGATCACTTCTTATCTTAACGACTGCGATTAAATCGTGAAATCGCACATCGCGATTTCGAGGTTCTTGTTGTCAAGTGATTTTGACATTTCAAAGTCCCGATCCCTGATACTCCATGAAGAAAATCAACGGTCCAGATCTCATTATCAATTCAATGGCTGCGATTGAATCGCGATATCGCATATCAAAAAATCGGGGTTCTTGATGTCAAATGTTCTTGTCACTTCAAAGTCCTGATCCCCGATACTGACTAGAATTAACGGTCCAAATCAAAGCTTGATCTGACGGCTTAGATTTCATCGCGATTTTTCATATTGTGATTACGCCCACTTCTCCTTGTACTTTAAAGAGCGTGCAGGTTATCCTTGATCCGACGATGGTCGAGTCTTGCGCTTGGATCTAACGACTAAGCTCTGTCCTCCTCTTCAGTGCACTCGTCTTGTATTCATTCATATCTGACGACCCTCATTCTTTTGGGAAATTTGAATGGGATCCAACGGTCACTGACTCTTCTCCTCCCGATTATTGTTGTGCTGCTATTCATTGTTGTTGTACTCAAGCCATCACCACAACCACAACTGTACTTGCCATCAATGACAAGTATACACTGCCTGTAAATATGCTAACAATCCTCTATACATTCTTCATGACATTCGTTGTCTGTTACATATTTACCAACAAATAAAAGTAACATAGTAATGAGAGACACCAAGAGATGATACCTGAGTTGGTCCCCATACATTTGTATGCACAAGCTATAACCTTTCACTCTTCTTTTCTTTTCCTACTTTGAGAAATCTGACTCTCTTCTATTTTCCATAAACACAATGCTCACAGAAGTCCAAATCAATTTGTTTAAGATATGGAAAAAAAAAAAAAAATTGTGAAGTATCTGCATCCCCTTCTCACTCATGTGTCCAAGCCTATGATGCCACAGTGTTGTATCCACTCCTGTAGAAGCTAAAGAGATAGAAGAGTCAGTACTACCAGTACATAAATACAATGTACCTACCTTCTCTCCTTTTTCTATCACCAATGATCCTTTGATGACCTTCCACGTCTTATCTGTAAATATGGATATACAACCTTCACTTGCCAACTGTCCTGTTGAAATTATATTTTTCCTTAGATCTGGAATATGTCTTACCTCTTTCAAGAACCATTGGTTTCCATTGCTTTGCTTTATTTTTACCTTTCCCATTCCAACAATTTTTCATGGTGCATCATCACCCAAATGAACCTGTCCAAAATCACCTTGAACATAATCTAGAAAATGTTTCCTATGGGGTGTGGCATGAAATGAAGCCCCTAAATCTACCACCCAAGACTCAAAAATATTATCCGCAGAAAGAATCAAAGCATCTTGTAACACATCACCTATTACATTTGCTTCCTAATTTCTCTCCTGCTATCCATCTCTTTGTTTCTTTGGAGCTCTACAGTCCTTCTTCAAATGTCCTTCCTTCCCACAATTCCAGCACTCTATCTTTCCAAGTCTGGATTTGGATTTTCCCTTCCTAGAATTCTCATGGTTCCCTGAGCCCTTTCCTCTATCCTTTTGTCTTCCCCTGTTCTCCATGTTCAACGCATTATTTGATGTCTCACCTGTGCTTTTCCATTGCATTTCCTCACTTAGGATAACACCAACAACATCATCAAATTTTAAAGTATTTGAACCAGAGACAAAGTTACTTATAGCCATGACCAAGTCGTTCCAGCTTTCTGACAATGAGAACAAGATTAGAAGAGCCCTGACCTCATCATCAAAGTCCACTTTTACATAACTTAGTTGATTAGTAACTGTATTAAATTCATTTGAATGATCTGCAACAGACCCACCTTCTAACATCTTCACATTAAATAATATATTCATTAGAAATACCTTATTGGACACCGAGGGTTTTTCATACTATTTAGGCAATGCATCCATCAAACCCTTCGTTTTCTTTTCTTTCGAAATATTGAAAGCCATCGACTCCGCCAGGCTCATCTGTATCGTTCCTAGAGCCTTTCTGTCAATAATCTCCCATTCTTCTTCCTTCATAGTCGTCGACTTCTTTTCTATTCATCCCAATGGTAGGAATAGATCTGTCTGATATAAATAATCTTCCATATGCATCTTCCATAACTGGCATTTTTGGTCATTAAATTTTTCGACCCTAAACTTTCCATCTTCCGACGTTGCTCCCACTCGAACCAGGAACCCTCTTTTCCTGTGAGTTACCTTTCGCTCTGATACCAGTTGTTAGAAAAACAAGATCGCGGAGCAATAAAATAAAACAAATGAAAAAATAAAACACAAAAGATACACAATACAATAGAGACATAGATATACGTGGTTCACCCAGTGTGGGCTATGTCCACCAAAGAAATTGCCAAGTCCTTCCTTTATTATTATACAACAAATGAAGGGATACAACCTACAACAAACCCGTTGTAACTTCCTCTTCGTTCTCTCACAATCTCTTATCTCATAATACAATATTTTCTATCATACTTAGCCACAATACATTTCCCTCATAAAAGAGGGTTGCCTTCTAGGGAAAAAATCCCTAACATAATTTCTATCGTTAGATCTGCGACCTTATAATGAATGGTTCAGATTTAAAATGAAATTACAATATAAATTTACAAGACAATTTTTCCTTCGAGGGCACGCTTGCCCCCGGACCTCGCAGAGGGGGTAACCCCCCTCTGCACTCCCCCGCGTGGAAGAGTGTACATTCTTCTGGGGTGTAAAGTCTTCATGGGGTATAAACACGACTGAAAACAAAGACCTCTGAATCTAGAAGATAATCAGGCTCCACAACCAACAGTTTGAAGTTATAGTTTCATTGATCGTTCTGAGTCTAGAAGCCATGAAGGATCTCTATCATCCTTATTGGTCTTGGTTGAAGGGTTTTCATTCGCTCCAAATTGGATGGTTGTCTCCATGCTTTCTTATCACTTTACTCGGTCGTTTTCTATCATGGGGTTTGTTGGGTTTGAAACACCTTGTGTCATTGCGTATCGTTCACTTGGGTATGGGTTCGTTCATGTTACTAGTGTTTGCGCAGGGGGTTATCATGGTCGTTATGCCAAAGGAATTGCTTAATATTGATTGTTATTTCTCGGCTCTGTTTTATCTCAACATTATTCAGTTGATTGGGAAAACCACTAGGGCCATACCCTGTGTGTTCTAAGTATTGTTACAGGACCAAAATGAGGCCTTGCTCCTCTATTCATAGTCTCTCCTATCACGGGAATTGTCACCCTATCTGAGAAGTTATTGGTGGTATACACTATGTGTACACCATTGGTATTGGAGGTTCTCACCCAATGTTGGGAGGGTTTTACTCTAGTCTCCCTGTGTTGGTCCATAGAAAAAACCCTTGACTTCTCAAGCCCAGTTTTCGATAGAGGGAACCATTGTGTCTGGTCGGATATATTGTTGATTTCTATGAGTTGGTGGTGCATCGTCGACATTGTTGTATCATTGGCTCGTCTCTGTTGATTATGTTGACAATATTTTTGGTTAATTGGTTGATTGGAAAATGCGATTGGATATACATTCGTTGTATTTTACATTGTGATCATTAAATTGTTAACCCAGTGTTAGTTTTAAGTTGATTAAGTCACAACAATGCTTTGTGCCTGATGCATGGATATGTGTGGCCTTCCTACAACATGTTGAGTTGAGTTGATGATTGTTGTGACTATGGGTTTTTAATTTCCCTGGGAGTATTGAAATCATGGTAATTATAGCATGGCCATCCACTATATATGTTATGGATATAATTGATTGTGCCATCAGAGATGGTCACGGTTGTTTTAAACGATATGGTTTTGTTGAAAAATTGATCAATTTATGAGATGAGATCGGGCTTATTGTTGCTACCTCGTTATATTGATTGATAGCCCAACATTGTGTATGTTTTGGTTCAGATTAGTTGGACCTGTACAATCACAAAAATACTCTACGTTTTGTCGAATGGTCTGTGTATTCCAAGCATAGTATGAGTTGAAATGGTGATTATTGTCTGTGTGTTTAAATGACAAGTCAGGATCTTTGCAATTTAAATATTGATGGTTATATTTGGTTGTTCGTTATGTGCGTTGATTAATATCATGCATCATAGCAGAGATAGACATAGGTTCTGTGACAGTATAACCTCATTACAATTTAATTATTAAATGAATTAAAGGATAGGATCAGGCATGACTTTTGAGTCTGTATTAGATTATTGAAATAATTTGTGGGCAGTGGTTGATGAGTTAACACCAGACAGAGTGGAAATAAGTGACTGTGTATTCATTTGGGAATTGTTTTAAAATATTAAATGGACAATGAGAAGAAACATAACTCTTCTACAGGTTGTTATGGGATGCATGTTGTCTTGTTTGGTGACACTGTGTTAAATTCTGATTACAAATAGCGAGCAAGTCAATGTACAGAATTAATTGAATTATACACAACAATTTTCATTTGATCACAGTGATTATTTGGTTGGTGTTATTTCCTTTTACATAATGATTTTATGGATTACTTAATTAATTTTATGAACAATATCTACTTTCCTTCCCTATCACTATTTTGATTTTTCGCTAATTACAACCACATCGCCTTCCCACATTCATTTTTCACTCCTTGTTCTAAAATTTAATTACAGTCAAGAAAAGTTTTGTATTGAAGCAGTTTGAAATGGAAGTTTCTTAGTTGGATCATAGTGATATTTTCTTTGGTTTGCATTACAGTTGATTATTGTTGTCTTTGAGCAGTAACCGTGTTTTTTTCCCCTCATTTTATCATGTTTCTCTCAATACAAACCCCTCGCATATCCAATAACCTTTTGTTCACCCCCTGCTCATTGACAACAGTTCAACAATTTATATGGATTGGATTGCATGAGTTTGATATGTTGTTGAGCCAAAGTCTATTTCATATTTTTAAGGATTTTTCATGTATGGTTGTAAAGGAACTATTTTCTAATCAATCATGCATGCATGAACGAGCGTTTTCAGCCGAGGTAGCCATGGAAGAGGAAATCAAGGGAGAGGTAATTGGAACAGAGGCCCAAGAAGGCCAACATTCTCCATACACTTTGATGTTGACTTGCAAGAGTTAGGCTAGTTCATGTTTCAGGCCAGATTTTTCAATTGGATTGGGTAAGGAGTGGTCCAACCTAGGCCTAAAAGGCCTCCCTTCCAAGATCCACAAGCTCTTGGTATTCCCGTGTCCCCTCATGTCTCATTGCAACCCGAGGTTCTTGAAAATGACGGATGGCAAGAGATTGTCTAGCCGACAGTATCCCAACATCGTGGCTGGCCCAATTTATCCTTACCTTCTCCCCCACCTAACAATCATATTTTTCGAGCAGTCCCTACCCACTCACCAGTGCAATCCTCCCATGCTAGCAAAATATTGAAAATTGAGGCTCACCATGCCCCTGACAAAGGAAAATCCATTGTTGCCCCTTTCTCACCCTCCAATGGCTCTGATAAATCTGTGTCTTCCCGGATGCATTTGAGGGACGATTGTTCTCATGTGATCAATGAGATTATTCCTAAAGGCTCAGTGCAGCCAAAGGAAAATTCAGAGAAATCAAAGGGTGACAACAACAATCAAGGAAGGATTGCATCTCAAAGTGGAAAATATGGTTTTTGAGTTTTATTTTATTTATTGTTGATGACAGTTGACTTCAGAAGTTTTTGGACAACATGTTTTCTTTGGATATATGAGTAAAATATTTTTTTGAAAATAATTTCAAATGTTAATGATATACATTTTCAATTATGAATGTGATGATGAGAGTCACAAGGAGGGGTGTTTTGTTTAATTAACTAGTTATGTTATGATTGTTAAGAACTAAAGGGAGTCGCAAGGGGTCCCACCTACTAGTTATTATATATTTATAACCCTTATTATGATTATTACTTTTCCCCCTAACTAAAAAGTTGGTTGAGTTTTTAATTAATTTAACTAATGAGGTGGTTCAACTACTTCAACCAATTCTAATTTTCTTAAAGGCAAAAAGAAAGGGAGGAACAAGAGAAGGGTAAAAGGAGAAGCATACTAAGGTTTTCTCTTTGAGTTTGTGTTGAGATAGTTCAGTTTTAATTCATTCCTTAATTGATCACAAGCCTAATTGTGTTTTATGATAGCAGGGTCTTATTGTAGACAACAATATTCAGGGTTGAATTACATCATTCAAACACTTGTTTTTTAGAGGTGTTGATCTATCTTTGATAATCTGTGTAGAGTTGTTTGATTGTGAATTAGTTTTCATGACTGACAAAGGCTATTGTGCATAGTCGAGTGGGAAACAATCTGTGGCAAGATGATCCAACTTTTAAGAGTTCAATTTTGATTTTTTGTCAGAGGTCCTTTTGTATGTTTCATCGGGGACGTCTAAGTTTGACTTTGGTCCAAAACTTCTTCATAGAATTTTGTAAAGAGAATGACTCTTTGATGAATCGGAATGAAATAAAGGATTGTTTTATGTCTCATCTGTCTTGATTTATCATCTTGGTGTCTTTACTTTTGTCTCTACTTTTATTTCAACAACTATTATATTCAGAAAATCATACTAATAATGAATTTTCTAGCAAGCTTTTATTTGTAAAAAGACTAGCCTAAGCACTTGTAATCAATACTTTTGAGTTAGGATATTAATTTTGATGGCTATAAACATAGGGTGACATTCCCATCTATTTTTCTTTAGCCAAGAAGAATCTAAAAATGCTTGAGTAAGATCATTTCATATATTTTCCTCAACATTTATTTGGCAACCATATTGGGGAGATATTCAATATCTCTCTGGTTAATTTTAATACTCAATTATCATCGAATACATCTATTTTTCTGATTTTGATTCTTTGACTGTTGTTATTTCTTAATGATTGTACCTATTGCAAGGAAGCCCAATATTGAGCCCGATCTTCAAGATCATGCCAGCATTGCTTTGAACCTGTTTAACACCATTTTTAGACATTGCCAATATTTGTTCTGAGCTTAATCATTCATGGGCAGAAATTGAATGAGATATTAGTGCTCAAGAACGATTGGAAGCTAGACATAGACAACCTAGAAATCAGCAGTAACATTCTTGTTTCTTCAGTTTTGGCCTTTCTTTCATGTCCTTAGACTCTTGTTTCTCTAGAAGAAGAAGAGGCTTATCACCCGAAATTAGTCCTATTGTTGAAATAGGAAGAAGTAATGTTGTGTTATCTACCCAACAAATTTCTCTAAGGAGAACTTTGTCTGATTCTTCAAGTTCATTTTTTTATCCTTCACCTATCATCCATAAGATGGCATCTAGTGGTGGCTCTGGTGGCACTGGAATTGCTTCCTCCTATCAGTATTAATCTTCATCGGTGATTGGTAGCTTATATATCCACCATATCCTTGTCCAATCTACCACAAATCCCACCAAAGATATTAAAAAGTATGGGCTTTTTCAGTTTGAAGAAGATGCCACAACCACACCGTGGCATGTGTCCTCTCCTCTTAACTTAGCCCCTGCTACTCGTCCACTTCCTAAGTTCAAGGAGCATATTCCTAAGTTCTTGGGAAATAACACTGTCACTACAAACTAACACCTAGTGGCATTTTCTAATGCCTGTCACAACATAGGAGCCAATGACAATGATACATCCATGCGCTTATTCGTCAATTCCTTGGAAGGAAAGGCGACGACTGATTTCTTTGACCTTCCTCCTAAGATTCCCTCCACTTGGGAGGATTTAATCTATTGGTTCAGATCCACTTATGGGCAATCTAAAAGCCCAGCCGAGAAGTTATGGGAATACAATAACATCACCTATAAGGATGGTGAAACCATCAAGTCCTTCAACTTGCATTTCACTAAGTTGTACAATAAAATCCCTGAACTCATTCGACCTCAGAACCAGTCCACTTCAATGCATTACTACAATTCATTACCTTCTCCCTACCATCATAGGATTGAGGAAAAATCCATTGATAATCTCGGTTCTTCTCTACATACTTGTTCAGAGTATGAAGAACAACTTGAAAGAACAAGTCTTCCTTAGGGAGAATCAGTTAAACAGATAGACATGTCCACCCTCTTATAGCTAGTACAAGACATGAATAATCATATGATAGCGTTCAACTGAAAGGGAACTGTCTCACCTCTCACCCCTAGAGCTTCATCCTCTTCTGCACCCCCCTTTAGAAACTCGATTGAAAATAATTTTCAGCCTAAAGCTATCTTGCCTCGAAGTTGGTGTAACTTATGCGAGGAATACCACAAGGAATTCACATTTGAAGTAAGGAAGAGTGCTAGAGATAAGATCTTTGGTAAAAGACTAGAAAATACTATCATTGTCCTAGATTTTGCAGAGCCAGAAGATGTCATGATCATCAATAATAGAAACAAAGCCTATGCTCCCAAGGGAAAATTTGATCATCCCTGCAATTCTTCTAGCCTGAGATCACCCTCACCCACTGCTACTGTTCAGGTTCCTAAGGTTCCTCACAGTCAAGGAACAACTTCCCCTCTCCCCTCTTCCAAGTACAATATCTTGAATCAGCTGGCCAACATCAAAGAATATGCCACCCTTCTGGACATGGTTGTCGTCCCTAAACAACATATGCATCTGAAACAATTCATGGAAGGAAAATATTTCATTGTAGCCAATCTCTCTGAAGAGGTAAACAAAGAGGATTCATCTGTAAATAAAGTAGGTGTACATAACTTTAGATACCCTGTAAAAAATCCCCCTTTTTACATTTATGTAAAGATTATGGATAAGATCACCCATTGTTGCCTCATTGATGGCGGTTTGGGCCCAAGTGTGATGTTGAAGATTATTGTGGAAGAGATAGGCTTGTCTTGTACAAATGAAAATGATAGAAGCATGCTCTCCTATAATATCCTACAACAAACAACCATAGGTGATATTAAATATGTAACCTTAGTTTTGTGCGCACACCCTGAAATAAGGACGACCCTTAGTATTCAGGTAATTGATATGCCAATAAGTAATTACTCAATCATCTTGGGAAGAGATTGACAAGCCTTAACGAGTGGATACCTCTCACTCTACAGAACACATTTATTTGTTCCTCAAAACAGTAAAAACAGTATAGTCCTTAGAGAATGAAGGATATCACATTACATAGAGAGTGTTCCACAACCTAATGTAAATTGTATCGAAGAAGACCTAGGAGTGTATTCCATCTTTGTTGAGGAGGATAACATTCCATTGGAACAAATTGATTTGGATGATGGTATGTGGCACATGCACTTTGATGGTTCATGCTCCAATGAAGGTAACGGAGCTGACATTATCTTGATTTCTCCTGTACAAAAAATCCATAACTTTTCTTATAGGTTGGAGTTTGCTTGCATAAACAATGTCACCAAATTCAAAGCTTTGTTATTGGGCATTTAGAATTCCTATAATAGCGGCTGCAGTCACCTTTCAGTTTTTGAGGATTTCGAGCTTGTTGTGAATCTTGTACGTAAAATTTACTCCCCTAGCAACAAGTTGATAAAACGATACACCCAAATTGTTTGGGCACTTATCTCGAACCTGTTATCTTTAAATATAACTCATGTTAAGAGGGAGTTGAATTCAATGGTTGATCAGTTAGCTGCTTTTGATCCCTCTCCTAATCGGAAACTTTTTCCAAATGGACCTGATTGTACTTTTCAATCTCTATATCTTCCACATATCCCTGACAATATAGAATCTCGGTAGAACCTCCCTAACGATGAGAAAAATTGTGCTTTCATTCAATATGAACCTCTTAATCCCAAGGAAATTATGTCCATAGAAGAAAAAACGATTCCTAATGGCTTGACCCCTCTAGAGAGTTCATTTCCTTTGAGTGATGTAGGCAATAAACAGAGACAAAAAGAAGAGGATTCAAGAAGGAAGGTGGGTGAAACCATCTCCTTGGAACTTGGGGCAACCGAATCTTCAAGGAATGTTAAAATAAGGGCCCAATGTTCTGGTAAAGAAGAAACGAAGTTTGCCAAGATACTTGGTGGATTCCAAGATGTTTTTGCTTGGTCTTATGAGGATCTTCGTGGTTTTGATCCTGGCCTTATACCGCATGCTATCCCCATCAAGGAGGGCATAAAACCAGTTAAGAAGAAACAAGTACCTATTAACTATGCATTTAGAGCAATGCTTCAAAGGGAGTTGGAAAATTTCTTAAGGGTTGGGATCATTTTTCCAGTCAAGTACCCTGAATGGGTTTCCAATTAGGGACTAGTTTCAAAGTTCACTGATCATGTTAGAACGTCCATTAATTTCCGCACATTCAGTCAAGATATTATGAAAAAACCTTCCCTTCCTATTAAAATGGAAATGATTCTGCAACAGGTTGTGAGGTCATGGATGAGCCCCTTACTTGACAATTTTTTGGGTTACAGCCGAATCAAGGGAAGGAGGAAAGATGCTCACAAAACCATTCTTATCATTAATTGGAGTACCATGACTGATAAATGCCTACTTTCTGGCTTACCTTATGAAAGTATCGCTTTTAAAATACCTATACAGACAACTTTGGATGAATTGATCAATATCCATATCTATCTTGATGATCTGATTGTGCACGTTAAAGGGCTAATTATTACCCCAGAGTTCCAAGTGTTATTTCTGGGTCCATTCAAAATTTATTTTGTCGTGAATACTAACTCTTACATTCTAAAGGATTTACAGGAGAAATTGCTTTCCTACAGTACTTAATGTTCTCACTTAAAACATTACGTGGGACCAACGTGAAGAATGCTAACGTTGTTTGGATTTTCTGTATACTAGTAACTTAGCTCTACTTTCAATTTTGCGCTATTTTCCTTTCTGCTTTTACAATAGTTTGACTTATGTCTTCTGTTTTAGAACATTTCCTACTACTTTTACATTCGGTCATTTTATTGTTGCAATTTTAATTTTTGCATTTTACTTCGGTCATGATTTTTTTGCTTACCACATTTTAGTTAATTTGGTCAAAATAAGATGTTGGATCAGTTCTGCCACAGTGACACTCCTGCAAGATATTTTTGGTCAATAACAATCAATCTTACACAACTGTCATGATTTTTTCCCTGAAGCACACTTGAATTTGTTATCTGCTTTCACTGTTGTCTTATAAAGAAATTGGGTTTTTTTCCCGCTTCTTCTTGCCATTTCTTCATCCATTTGAGATTTAAAAGAGCAGATCTGTAAATATTCACCTTGAAGTAAAGAGAATATTTTGGTTGAATGATTATGCATACAGGGATAAACCCCCTCATACTTAACACTTTTCATGAATTATTCCCAAATTCCCGGTCATTTTTCCATTAAATCCACTCACTTCCCCCTGTTGGATAATCATTCTGGTTATATATTTTTAATCTACTGCTCTTGGTTTTCTAAAATATGAGTTACGAGTTCTAAATCTATTGAAAACAAATTTCCCTGTGGAGTCACCAGTTTGTTGATGATTAAATTCGCAACGAGGATTTCGCCCGCAAAGTATTGCTAAAGCCTATTAATTATAAGCTAACAAGATATATAATACTAGTAGGTGGGACCCCCTTGTTGATTGGGAGATCATATCTGGTTCTTATTTCATGTTATGTTGTTGTTTGACACTGCTACAGAGTTCTACATGATTGATGAAATCTTGGTTTTATTGGCGATGGATAAAGTTTATTATGCATTGGTTCTAATTGCGACAAATGAATGATGGATCATGCATTATTGTTCTGTCACTATAGTCTCTAATGTCGTGTTGAAATGTCTTATGATATCCGTTGTTAACTTTGCTATTTAATCCTTGAATTATTACTTGTTCCACCTGCAAAAGATACATGTTAGTAGCAACAAATAAGAGAAATTGAAGGGAAATAAGAACAATTGAAAATAAATAAAACAATATGAACAAAATCCAAAAGCAAGGAACTATGATACTATGCTATACGATGATGCACTATGCATTTTGAAGAATTAAATGGATTGTTGTTAGTCCTAGCTAACAGGTTAGTGGCTATATGATTTATTGAAGTTATATGGAAACACATGTGATCTGCGCTATAGTATGGTTGGCAGTGGTTAATGTGACATAGGGTGGCGCTCTTGGAAATTAGTGGATGTTGGTTTCGATGCATGGTTTAATTAAATGAGTTAATGGATTAGTGGGATGGCGTGTACTAAGGTATTGAATGATTGGAGGGTAGAGGCAACATGCATTTACTGCACATCACTCCATACCCTATCCACTGGCCATCACCATGGTTATTGTTCAATTGTGTTTGTTGTGGTTAAGCTCCAATTTTCAAGCAGAGGAAGAACTGTTCGGCCAAGATCACGTTTTTAAAGTTTTCGTGGTTACAGGTATGTCTTTTCTCCATCCATGAACCCGCTCTGGTTATGAAATAGATATTGTCTTGGTGATGTATGGGTTTGTTCTTTCCTTAAGTCTGTCAACTATGTGAATTTGTGATATTTTTCTGGAATGAATGGTTGGTGTGGTTTCATTGCAATAATGTTTGAAGTTATAGTTTCATTGATCGTTCTGAGTCTAGAAGACATGAAGGCTCTTTGTCATCCTTATTGGTCTTGGTTTAAGGGTTTTCATTTGATCCAAACTGGCTGGTTGTCTCCACGCTTTCTTATCACCTTACCCAGTCATTTGTTGTCATGGGGTTTGTTGGGTTTGAAACACTTTGTGTCACTGCATATCGTTCACTTGGGTATGGGTCTATTCATGTTATTGGTGGTTGTGTAGGGGGTTATGATGGTTGTTATGCCAAAGGGATTGCTTAATATTGATTTATGTTTCTCAACTTCATTTTATCTCAACATTCTTCAGTTGATTGGGAAAAACACGAGGGTCATACCTTGTGTGTTCTAAGTATTGTTACAGGACCAAAATGAGGCATTTCTCCCCTGTTCATAGTCTCTCCTATCATGGGAATTCTCACCATGTCTGCAAAGTTATTGGTGGTATACATTGTGTGTACATCATTGGTCTCAGAGGTTCTCACCCGATGTTGGGAGGGGTCGACTCTAGTCTCCCTGTGTTGGTCCACAGAGAAAACCCTTGACTTCTCAAGCCCGGTTTTTTATAGAGGGAACCATTGTGTCCAGTCGGGTATACTGTTGATTATTATGAGTTGGTGGTGCATCATCGACAGTGTTCTATTGTTGGCTCGTCTTTGTTGATTATGTCAATAGTAGTTTTGGTTAATTGGTTGATTGGAAAATGGGATTAGATATACAGTCGTTGTCTTTTACATTGTGATTATTAAATTATTAACCTGATGTTAGTTTTAAGTTCATTAAGTCACAACAATGCTTTGTGTGTGATGCGTGGATATGTGTGGCCTTCCTACAACATGTTGGCTTGAGTTGATGATTGTTGTGACTGTGGGTTTTTAATTTCCCTGGGAGTATTGCAATCATGGTAATTATGGCATGGCCATCCACTGTATATGTTATGGATACTATTGATTGCGCCATTAGAGATGGTCATGGTTGTTTTAAAAAATATGGTTTTGTTGCAAATTTGATCAAATTGTGAGATGAGATCGGGCTTACTGTTGCTACCTCATTATATTGATTGATATCCCAACATTGTGGATGTTTTGGTTCAGAGTAGTTGGACCTGTACAGACACAAAAATACTATGCATTTTGTCGAATGGTCTATGTATTCCAAGCTTAGTATGAGTTGAAATGGAGATTGTTGTCTGTGTGTTTAAATGGCAAGTCAGGATCTTTGCAATTTAAATATTGATGATTATATTTGGTTGTTCGTTCTGTGCATTGATGAATATCATGCATCATAGCAGAGATAGACATGGGTTATGTGACAGTATAACCTCATTACAATTTAATTATTAAATGAATTAAAGGACAGGATCGAGCACGACTTTTGAGTCTGTATTTGACAATTGAAATCTTTCGTGGGTAGTGGTTGATGAGTTAACACTGAAGAGAGTGGAAATAAGTGGTTGTGTATTCATTTGGGAATTGTTTTAAAATATTAAATGGACAATGAGAAGAAACATACCTCTTCTACAGGTTGTTATGGGATGCATGTTGTCTTTTTTGGTGACACTATGTTAAATTATGATTACAAACAGTGAGCAAGTCAATGTATGGAATTAATTGAATTATACACAACAATTTTCATTTGATCACAATGATTATTTGGTTTGTGATATTTTCTTTTACATAATGGTTTTATGGATTACTTAATTAATTTTATGAATAGTATCTGCTTTCTTTCCCTATCACTATTTCTCTTTTCGCTAATTACAACCCCATCGCCTTCCCACATTTATTTTTCATTCCATGTTCTAAAATTTATTTATAGTCAAGAACATGGAGTGAGTTTGATATGTTGTTGAGCCAAAGTCTATTTCATATTTTTAAGGAGTTGTCATTTATGGTTATAAAGGAACTATTTTCTAATCAATCATGCATGCAGGAATGAGCTTTTTCAGCTGAGGTAGCCATGGCAGAGGCAACCGAGGGAGAGGTAATTGGAACAGAGACCTAAGAAGGCCAAGATTCTCCATACACTTTGATGTTGACTCACAAGAGTTAGGCCAGTTGTTTCAGGTCGAATTTTTCAATTGGATTGGGCAAGGAGTGGTCCAACCTAGGCCTGAAAGGCCTCCCTTCCAAGCTCCATAAGCTCTAGGTATTCTCGTGCCCCCTAATGTCTCATTGCAACTCAAGGTTCCCAAAAACAACGGATGACAAGATATTTTCCACTCGACAGTCTCCAAACATCATGGTTGGCCCAATTTATCCTTACCTACTCCCCCGCCTAACAATCAGATTGTCCAAGAAACCCTTACCCACTCACTAGTGCAATCCTCCCATTCTAGCAAAAGATTGAAAATCGAGGCTCACCATGCCCCTGACAAAGGAAAAGCCACTTCTACCCCTTCCTCACCCTCCAATGGCTCTGATAAATCAGTGTCTTCCCGAATGCATTTGAGGGACGATTGTTCTCATGTGATCAGCGAGATTAGGCCTAAAGGCTCAGCGCAACCAAAGGCAAATTCATAGAAATCAAATGGTGACAACAGCAATCAAGGAAGGATTTCATCTCAAAGTGGCAAATATGGTTTTTGAGTTTTATTTTATTTATTGTTGATGACAATTGACTTCAAAAAATTTTGGACAACATGTTTTCTTTGGATATATGTGTAACATAATTTTTTGAAAATAATTTCAAATGTCAATGAGATAAATTGTCAACTATGAATGTGATGATGGGAGTCACAAGGAGGGGTGTTTTGTTTAATTAACTAGTTATGTTATGATTGTTAAGAACTAAAGGGAGTCGCAAGGGGTCCCACCTACTAGTTATTATTTATTTATAACCATTATTATGATTATTACTTTTCCCCCTAACTAAAAGGTTGGTTGAGTTTTTAATTAACTTAACTAATGAGGTGGTTCAACTACTTCAACCAATTCTAATTTGCTTAAAGGAAAAAGGAAAGGGAGGAACAAGAGAGGGATAGAAGGAGAAGCATACTAAGGTTTTCTCTTTGATTTTGTGTTGAGATAGTTCAGTTTTCATTCATTCCTTAATTGATCACAAGCCTAATTCTTTTTTATGATAGAAAGGTCTTATTGTAGACAACAATATTCAGGGTTGAATTACATCATTCAGACACTTGTTTTTCAGAGGTGTTGATCTATCTTTGATAGTCTGTGCAGACTTGTCTGTTTGTGAATTATTTTTCATGACTGAGAAAGGCTATTTTGCAGAGTCGAGTGGGAAATGATTTGTGGCAAGATGATCCAGATTTTAAGAGTTTAGTTTTGATTTTCTGTCAGAGGTCTTTTTGTATGTTTCATCAAGGACGTCTAGGTTTGACTTTGGTCGAACACTTCTTCATGAAATTTTGTAAAGAGAATGACTCTTTGATGAATTGGAATGAAATAAAGGATTGCTTTATGTCTCATCCATCTTGATTATCATCTTGGTGTCTTTAATTCTGTATCTACATTTATTTCAGCAACTGTTATATTCATAAAATCATATTAATAATGAATTTTCCAACAAGCTTTTATTTGTAAAAAGACTAGCCTAAGCACTTGTAATCAATACTTGTGAGTTAGGATATTAATTTTGATGGCTATAAACATAGGGTGGAATTCCTGTCTATTTTTATTTAGCCAAGAAGAATCTGAAAATGATTGAGTAAGATTAGTTCATATCTTTTCCTCAACAGAGATGAGGATTTGGCAGTCTGCTAACCATTCAACCCGCGGGCAATCCAGGAGCCCAAGAAAGCCAGGTTCAAGTTTAAATGGATTTTGTTTATGTTTATTTAAAATGTATTCATATTAATGTATCTTAATTGATTATTTGTGGTCCAAATGTAAACCCTATTTGAATTTGAATGGTGTTTTGGTCTCACAATTTTTGCTCAAACCCACAAGCAATAGAGAAAAAATTATATGACTTTACATTTTGTATATCAAAGAATATTCTTAAATATAGGAAGTTGCAATATATGCACAATATAGAACATGAACATGTACAGGGAAATGAGTTAATTTTAAGAAGAAATAAAAATTTCAAATAACAACACAAAACATTGAAGATCATCATAGAACAACCTCAAATATTTATATTCAAATAAACTGGGTCACAAAATACATTTGAGAATATTTCCCAAAAATAGTTGTCTTCGAATTTGTAAAAAAATATATAGTTCAGTACATATCCTGTGAAATAAAAATGCGTTGCCGGAATGACTGGGATTGGGACTACCGCGGACTACAAAGGAAAGATGTACAAAAATGAAGTTTGTATATAGAAGAAATTCGACAATAGAAAACAACAAGACCTGGCAAGAAGAAAGAGAAAATTGTCAGAACTCGGTTAAAGATTTGTTAGAGTAATTGGATGAAGACAGAAGAATGTGATCAATATTAGCTTACTATGATGGTGTTCCATGCCTTGTCATTTTCTCACTGATGTCGTTTTATGGCTTTCCTCGGCTTTGACCTTCATTGGTAATCTGTTCGACAACCTGTTTGAACCATTCTTCGATGTAGCTCCTCATGGGTGCCACGTTGATTTCATGCTAGATTTTTATATTGAAGAATTCAATTTCCAAATCCCTTAGATCAATAGATAGGTTGTGAAATGCTTCTTGAATATATTGGTTTTTAATCGCATAACCGACTAGCTAGGTTTTCACGTCATCTTCACCATATTCAAGAATGCCATAGAAGTTTTCAAATGACAGTCTTTTATAGATATGAACTTGATCATCAAATGCTTGCTTGGTTAAAAAAAACGAGTTGAATATCAATTTTGGGTCCTGGACTTCATTGGTGCTGGCAGCTAGATCTATCTCAGTTAGCTTCTTGAATATTTTGTCTCTTCTAGATACGGTCTGGCTACATTCTTGAACGATGTCATTCAGGTTCTTTACCTTTTCTTTCCAGTATGCATTTAGTTGGTCTATTCGATCCAGGGAAGGGATATCCTCATGTCTTCTTATGAATTCCATCATATCGGTAACTTTAACACCAAATGGTAAAACTGCATCAAGGTAGAAACCTTGTTCGTTCTTGAGATTTGCTTGCAGATACTCATGAAAATCATGCGCTCTTGTTCCAAAAGAGACCATATTCTTTGACATCTCCCAAGATTCTATTATTAATTCCATTCTTTTGTTTATATTATTTTCCACATAGCCTTGGGCCAATGTGAGAAGGCTTGTTGATCCTTTTAAATTTTCCACAAGTGTGGTGGGGCTGACCATTGCCAAAGGAGTAGCAAACAATGGAAGAGGCATTAGAGTTGCCTCCAATTCTTTGATTCTCTCCTTTAACTTGACGTTTTTCATTTCAAGGCTGCTAATAGAGTTGTCTAGAGAATCTCCATTTGCTCAGTGTATCTGGGAGATATAGGAAGGATGCATGTTGCGTAGGTTGATCTATGAACGAGATTTCCCTTTCTTATTCTTTACATCTCTCTTTTCAATAATCAATTTTTTGGATTCCCTGTCAAAAACAATGCTCTAAAATGAAAAAGACACTTCTTCATCCAATGTATCTATGCCAATTATTTCCATCCCAGGATTGTGCATAGCAGTGATATCTAGTTGGTCGTCGTCAGGGAAAATTTTGTCAATGTCAATTTCTAGTTCCATATCTTCGAGGGAGAGATCGTGGATATCAATTTCTCCCCTCGGTCCCTCCTATTCTTGGACTATTGTTTTCTGTTTTTTGTTCGCGGGAAGTTTGTGACAAATTTCAATTTTTTCAGAGGGAGGGTTCTTATCTCCTCCTCTGTATGAAGAATTGTGTGTGACTTTGTTACTTGGGTAGGTTGTTGGAGTACTGCTCCGAGATGTTGTGGTCTTGGGTGTGGCGTTCAGGGATTGGGCACTTTTTTCACTCGAGCCTTTTCATTTCTTCTTATGAGAATCGTTAGTACTTGCACTAAGTTAATTAAGGATAGTGTCAGTGAAATAATTGTTGAAGTGGTTCCTGACCATGAAATCCCCGAATTTCCAAGGTAGAGAGATGAATTGACTCTTTTTTTTCATGGAAAAAATCAAACCAGTAGATGTACTCCCTTTCTATTCCAACAAAAAACATTGTACCAGATATGTGACATGGAAGGAAGCAAGGATTTTGTTTAGAAACATTATAGTTCTCCATTTATTCTAGTGTGCCCTTCCTATCTAGGAAGATTGTTAGCTGGCCAGACAACTGGGGAAAATACTTTCCAAATATCAATGCTTTAAAAATTGAAACAAAATCATTAAAGACTTTATAAAAATGTTGGAAAGCGTCGTGTCTCCATAATATATGGCACGAGAATGTTACTGGGTCAAATTCATAGTTCATATTCTTACACATAGATAGTCCAGGAAATGGATAGAAATTTGCCATGACGAAAATTAAATAAGATGACATAAAGAATTTCTTATGCCTTCTGAATTGCAATAACTAGGAAGAGATTTCAATGGAAATCAACTTGCTGCAATGGAAGATGGCTTGTTCCTTGACCGTAAAATATAAAATATATATAATCATCTAAGAGATGTTGGATGCACTTTCTTGTCTCATTATCCTCATGAAAATCCATGACATTTTTCAAAAAAGGTTTTTAAATGCACTAACCTGTAATATGGCCATGTCTTGGGGAGAAGGTGTTGGGTCCTGTAAGAACTTCGGCAAGAGGTCCAATTCATTACCATGCTTCTTTAAGAACTATCTGCAATTCTCACCCTTGAAAGTAGGTGTTGGGTCAGGAAGTGTTAACATATTTCAAAATACTTGAGGCGATAGGGAGACTTGGGAATGGTTTCCCATCTCGATAATCTGTTGGTTCAGAATATAGTTCTCGACGTAGCACGTGACCAAGTCCTTAAAGTAAAAAAAATCGGGAACAAAATTTGTCGTTGCAATTTTAGATGTCAAGATAAGCTATGAACCACTGAAAAATATGGTCCTCGTGCCCGAAAATATTCAGAGTATCTCCACAAAAATGTTTTTTAGATGCAGCCATAAGGTGATGAGAACGTTTCTTTTCTCCTCATTGTATTTAAAATGGATGCTACAACATCATAATATAATCTCTGGTAAATCTTGGTTCAATGTGTTTTAATGGGAGATGTCCTCGACCTTTTTGCCTTTTAATGCCAATGTTTTCAAAGCTAATAAAAGTGTAATCAATTTGCATTGGGAAAGTGTGAGAAGATGGCAGGGAAATCGAGAAAGTATGGAAAGGCAGGGAAAACATTGCCAGCTATGTAATATACCTGGATCTCGACAAAATCAAGTTCAAGTTAGAAGATAATGTGTTTATATTTACTTAAACAATTTTCATATTATTTTATTTTATTAGTATTCTTTGTGGCCCAAATGCAAACTATGTTCAAATTGGAAGGGTGGAGCAACATTTTCATATGCAAGCATACTCTCAAATATGTGAACCTGTAATATATGCACAACAGTAAAGAGGGGCATCATGTCAACACCTTTGTAGATGATAGTGGGCCAACACAATATTGCATTCTTGCTATGATGATGCCTTAAAAAAACTAAAATAACCAACATTGTTTTGCGAATTCAAGATTGACAGAAAGAAACTAATCAGATTCCATAATATTCTCCCATTAATGCATTTTAATGGAAGATGTCCTCGATATTTCCACTTATTAATGCCAATATTTTCGAACATCTGTGGTGAGTTGTCACTGGTAAAATCATAATTAATGTGCATTGGGAAGGGGCGAAGGTGGTGTGGATGGAGGAGAGTGAAAAATGCTTTGGTATTTTTTTGAACCTAGGAGTCTGTGGTCGAATTGTAGATCACCCAAGTTTTGGATGCAAGATGTATACTCTAAACACGGGGCATGAGAGTTCGATAATGCATACCTAGGAACCCGTGGCCATAAAATTGGATAAGGAAATGAAAGCAGTCGGTCGGACTCATGATGTCAAGATATAGATGGATATACAATTTGTGAGTCTACCACCTGGAAACATGCTATCATAGAAATGCGACTAAGTATAGAAGAGGAAAAAAAGAAATGGAGCGAAAAAAATTATGCTTGACATAAGAACACTTTATCTGATAATTGACAAGCAATAGAAACACATCAACTATGGGGAATGAGAGTTCCATAGGGCCTAGCTGGGAACTGACAGGTATAAAATTGGCTAAGTATGGAAACGAACAATAGTCAGTCAGACTCGTGATGTGAAGATATAGATGGATATATAATTTCTGAGTCCAGAACCTTGGGAACCCACATGCATAGACATGCGACTATGTATAGAAGCATCAAGGGATAATAGAGGGGAAGAAGAAAAGGGAAAAAGTGGCAAGCATAGAAGAGAAAAACAAAGGGATTAAAGAACTTTATGCGTCACAGAACAACACTTGGTCTTAAGTATGGAAAGGAGGGGCGGTCAGACGGATTTATCATAGGCAGAGTGAGGCTTGCAAGTTTGAGGAGTCTGAGGTCGAATTGTAGATAACTGGATTTTTGGGTGCAAGATGTATATCCGAACACAGGGCATGGGAGTTCGATAATGCAGTGGGGGGAACCCATGGCCATAAAATTGACTAAGTGTGGAAACGAACTGCGGTCGGTTGGACACATGATGTGAAGATATAGATGAATGTAGAATTTCTCAATCCACCAGCCCGGGAACCCGCTAGCATAAATATGCGACTAAGCATAGAAATAGAAATGGATAATACAGGGAAAGAAGAAAAGGGAAGAATAGGTAAGTATAGAATAGGAAAAATAAAGGGAGAAAAGAATTGTATTCATCACACAAGAACACTTATTCTGATAATTATCAAGCTATAGAAACACATAAACTATGGGAAAAATATTTTCAACTATGAAATATAGCTAGATCTCAATAGACCTTGGTTCAAGATAAAAGAGATGTTGTTTATATATATCTCAACAAGCAATAGACAAAATATATGACTTGGCACATTTATGTGCAAGCATTCAAACGGAGTCATCATAGGTAGACTGAGGTCTGGGGGTTCGAGTCTGGGGTCGAATTGTAGATCATCGAAGTTTCAGGTGCAAGATGTATACCGTGAACATGAGGCATGAGAGTTCGATGACACCTACATAGGAACTCGTGGCCATAAAATTCACCAAGTATATGGACATGGAATCTGTCACTCCACCATCCCGGGAACCCACGAGCATAGACATAGGACTAAGTATAGAACCAGAAATGGATAATAGAGGGGAAGAAGAAAAGGGAGAATGGATAAGTATAGAAGAGGAAAAAGAAAGGGAGAAAAGAATTGTATGCCTCATAGAACAACACTTAGTGTGATAATTATCAAGCAATAGAAACAAATCAACTATGGGAAAAACATATAGCTGGACAAATTGGACAACGTATGCATATCAGAGTTTTTTGTAACCATACCTCTTATTATATCTATCTCAACAAGCAATAGACAAAATATATGACTTGGCACATTCATATGCAAGCATTTAGATGAAGTCATCGTAGGTAGACTAAGGTCTGGGAGTTCGAGTCCGGGGTCAAATTGTAGATCACCAGAATTTCAGGTGCAAGATGTATACCGCGAACATGGGGCATGAGAGTTTGATGGTGCCTATGCAGGAACCCGCGACCATAAAATTTTCCAAGTATGAAAACGAACAGTGGTCGGTCGTACTCGTGATGTAAAGATATAGATGGACATGGAATCTGTCACTCTGCCATCATGGGAACCTGCGAGCATAGACATGGGACTAAGTATAGAACCAGAAATAGATAATAGAGAGGAAGAAGAAAAGAAAGAATGGATAAGTATAGAAGAGGAAAAAGAAAGGGAGCAAAGAACTATAAGCCTCACAGAACAACACTTAGTGTGACAATTATCAAGCGATAGAAACACATCAACTATGGGAAAAACATATAGCTAGACAAATTGGACAATGTATGTAGATCGAATTTTTTTTTAACCATACCTCTTAGTCTCAGGAATACGCATTGTATTTGTTGTGACACATTGCACTCCATCTTTTTCAGATGTGGAACATAAAGCTCCATCCTTGTGCCCAATTACTGTGTTCTTGTTTCAATGTAGCAATACAAAGAATACAATGGACATGAAAGCAAGTTGCTACGTAGGAACGCATGAAAAAAAAGATGGAGTACAAATTTATTTATTTCAAGATAGAGGCACAAAAAATAGAATTGACATGAAGACAAGTTAATGTACATGAAGATATGGAGTATCCAAGGAGAAACAAAACAAAGCTTGCAAACCAGTGCAACAAATATAGACAAAGTAAATGAAAAACTATTGGATATGGAACACAAGTAGAAATATGCACCTTTGCATGGATTCTTCTACATTTATGGTTAAGAGTTCTTTTTCATGTCCAGTTTTCTTGTTTGTTTCAATGAAAAAAGGTACAAAACAAAATGGACATGAACATAAGTTGACATGTAAAGAAAAAAGAAAGGAATATGTACATAGAGTAAATAAAATAGAATAAAAGGAATAGAATAATAGATAGTGTTAGAAGAATGTACCGTTTTTTATTTTATTTTCATCCATGTTTGTGTATATATAAAAAAATTTGTAAAAAAAATTTGTGCCAAAAATCAATTACAAAGTAGGGAAAACTAAGAAGTTGGATATCTTGATTTTATGCGAGAAGATAGACAGATATTCTTTGAAACATAGAAATATAATTTTGCAATATGATTGATGTATATTTCATAATTCAAGTGCAATACCAATTGTATGGTGATCAAACCAGTATGTGTACAAACCAGAGAAAACTAAGAAGTTGGAAAATTTGGTTTTCCACAACAAGCTAGACAGATATGCTTTGAAACATAGAAATATGATTTTGCAATATGTTTGATGTATATATCATAATTCAAGTGAAATACCAATTGTATCATGATCAGACCAGTATGTGTCTAAGATAAAGATGTTGTATTGAGAAATGGGCACATTCGACCATACATGGTCAATAAGTGTGTTTTGTACATGGCTTGTGTTATTCAAAAGAAAGCGGAGACTGTATTTGCACATGTAGTTTTCCAATTCTTTTGTTCTGGCATTATTTTGTAGCATGTCAATATTAAAGTCTCCTACAATAACAATGATTTCGTTCAGATGAAAATGGTGTAATGCATTGGAAAGAACATTTAGTATGTTGGAGAATGTTGAATGGGGAGTAGTATAACAGATTCAGTATTGCAATTTCTGATCCATGGAAAAATACTTTTGCAAGCACCATCTCAACATTGTTTTCTTCGAAATGTATATGCTCCAAAATTGTTACATGTTTTTTCACCAATATCATCACCCCATGTGTAATGTAACTTGATATGCAATTGTGATTTGGAAATTGCTTGTTTTGCATGCATAATGCCATATATGTTTCATGTAAGCACAAAATATAAGATTGCATTGTGTCATAGTCATTGAGTATATCATCCATGTGTGCATGTAAGTTGCGCGTGTTAAGAGAGAGAATTGATATAGATGATTTTGTTTGTATGGATTAGTAATCATACTACAAATTCCACTTTGCGATAGTCTCGAGGCGTTGCATTTCAATATCAAATTTCTATTTCACTTTGAAGTTGTATTTTGTAAGAGGACTTAGTAAATACAAGGAGTCTATACTTCTGACACAGGACAGTGTTGTGTATACAAGTCCATGTATTCAAATTCCAGTAGGCTGAAATGCAACACTATCAAATGTTAGTCCTTGCGATCTGTGGATTATATGTGCACATGCAAGTTTAATTGGAAAATGTTTTAGAATCTTCAGTCGACCTGTCTTTGTTGATGTCGATACTAGTTTTGATATTCACAAGATAGGTGTCCAATCGCTTGTAGTGTTTGAATTATATAGATAAGCCAACTTGTTTGCTTGTCGGTGGCCTATATGTGGTTCATGGAACTTATTCGAAAGGACATCAAGTTTTTTTGTTTTGGTATAGCCTTTGAGTATTCCATATGCACCATTGACCAAGCCATCCTGTGAATCATAGTTGCAGGGATATATTTCAACCAACATGTCTAATTTCAGGACAAGCTACAAAGGTAAAGTGGTTGTATGTTCATGACATGGCACATTTCCATGGTTGTCTTCTTCGAGGTCAATTGAATTGATGATGATATCATGTACATGTTATGCATTGCAAGATGTAGAACATGTAAGGGAAGGTTGGGTTTGTTGGTGCAGGTCGCATGCACCTTGAATTGATATATGTTAAGTCATCATGTGTTTGGTTGTTTTTCCGCATTCTATTCAGAATTGCAATAAATGTTTCATCTGTCTGGCGCATTGTAGTATGCAATTCAAAGCATTTAATATTATCTTTCCATAATTCATGTGTCATTGTTTTCATGTTGACCATAGTTTGTTCAAATATCAAAGAATCTTGGATGGGTTGTGCTTGGTGAAGATCCCCATAGAATATCATGTCAATATTTCCAAATTATTTCGTGTGCACATGTTTTATGATTCTTAGTCGGTTGTCAATGGAATACAAGAAGCGACTTCCAATCAAAGATGCCTCATCTATAAAGACAAGTTGTAGTTCTTCATAAATCTTAGACAAGGTATCTAACCTTTCCTTGTGGAGTGGAAGAAATTGTGACTCATTAAAAGGCATAAAAAATGCAGAGTGGACTGTTGTTCCACCCAGTGCATTATATGCATCTTTTCTTGTGTATGCAACTATTAGGCCCTTTTGGTTTCATAGGATCAGAGGAATTGTTTGAATCATAGATTCGTATAAGAATTTGGAATAATTCTTTCATTGTGAATGTCTTTCTTGTTCCTGCTCTGCCTGTAAGGAACAAGTGCCCATGAGTGTGCATGCTCAAGTGTTTTTTAAGCGTGATGTCCTTTAGAATTGTTTGTTGTTCTTGATTCAATAGATGTCTAATTCTATGGTATTCATTATTTTCAATAAGGAAATGATGTTTTGTGACTTGAAAACCAATATTGATACGTTTTTCAATGCTACCTGCTCAAGGACGAGGCAAATCTGCTTGCAATTCATAGGACTCGCAGGGAGTTCTGGTTATTTTTCAGTTTGTGAATGTCTCATCAAGATTGTCAGGGTTTTCTAGTTCATTAACTGCACTTTCTAGATCACCCCATGTTGGATTAACATTGTAAGTAAGTCTAGATTCATTGATTTTCACTATAGTCTCAGAGGAAACATACGCAGCTTCCCATGTAGGGAAGTTATGTTTTAATTTGTTTTCATTTTCATCGAACGGAACGTATAACAACAGTTTTTTTCTCCAATAGTTTTCATAGTTTGTATGTTTGTTGTATTTGACAAACCGTATCACAGATGGTTTTTTTCTTTTTGATATGGGTGCACCACTTTTTTTGTAATGTGATACGAATTCTGCTAAGCATATATGCTTAATAGGATATTAACGTTGGAGGTAATAATCAATAATAGAGTGACATAGCACGTCCTCTGAATTGTCAGGCTCTTGTTCTAGAAAAGACAGTGGTTTAAGCACAAATGTGTGTTTCTCAAGTGGATATGTGTTTATGAAGACACATTTCTTGAACTACAATTGAGGGGCAGTGAAAGTGAAATGTGGAATTCTTGTTGAGAAGACATTTGTTGAAGATTAAGTAATGTATTACCAAGTGTACGTATCATTTTATAGCATCAATATGACTTCTTTCATGTTCTTTGTGTATTCTTCTTAATGCACTTGTCATAGATTTGTCAACCTTTGTCATATATGAGGTACAGTAAGATGCTGCAACATATGCATTGAGGACGTATTGCGCATCTTTACTTGCATTCCACATAACTGGCATGTCCTTGGAGAAACTGTTGTTCCATATATGGGAAACTTTTGGTTTAAGGAAAATGGTTGGTTGTTTAAGCGTACATTGTATGGCTTGGATGTACTCATCTTTTGTTAGATTTAGCTCTGTCAAGAAGTCATTGAAGCTCATTAACTCATCAAAGTCTCGTTGTTCTAGAAATGCGAACAAGGATTTAGATTTCTCAACAACAGCATTGTCCTCTAAACTAAGTGGCTCTATGATTCTTGTTGTTCTCATTGGAGACACGGGGAAGTTGTATCTGCAATGTGATTTTTTTCATTTTTTACAACTTTTTGTATGATAATGTCTATGAACTTTGGCAAGTTCTTGATCTGAACTTGGGAGCGATAAGTTTCCAATAATTAGTTGTTTCTGTCACTCCTTCAAAAGGGTTAGTTATAGATCGTTTTACTTGAGCCATTTGCAATTAAAGGTAAAGTTGAAGTCATATGCGCTTGAATTCAAAGTGAATGAAAACCTCTTTAGTCTTCCTTATGTGAAATATGTCATGCTTTCTTTTAACATCCTATGTGCAAAAATTCATGGAAAAACAACATAAGAACATAATACACATAATTGATAAGACACTTCACTTGATAATAGAGTTCACCCTTGCAGTGGGCTACCTCTTCGGGTCATGCTCCAAATCCTGACCGCTTTATTCTTCTCGATGTAATGATGTCTCTCCTTTACAAGTTGTAAGGCCAAATTCCCTCTTTGGTGACAACAACAAGAGATCGGAATGTGATCAGGAATGTATCATCTTCATAAGTTATACTCATGAGGCATCCATGATGCTGACATGGACATCATTCCCACATACTCATTACATAAAAAAAGATGAAGAATAAAATATGACCCCCATCAACATGGAGCCATAAAAAGCCTTAGATATTCTCCTCAGATCCAAAACATAAATATGCAGCCCATACAAAAGATCTTGGAACCCATAAGAATCAAAACTGCTTCATTGGCCACTTGTCATACAAGTGCCACAATTTCTCTGTCACATATAACGGTTTGATTTAATGTGAAAGAAGATAAGAACAAATAGATAGAAGGAATAAGTTGATCTTGTTACCTTGCTGCAGCTTCAATCTACTCCTTCAGACCTATAACACGCATGCTATGTTGCAAAATTTAATGACAAAACATCATAATGAAAAAGCATGCTTACATTGGCTTCTCCGGCACTTAGCTTGTTGATATAAGGATTTGCTGCAAAAATAGACCTTGTCATTGAATTTGTGTCATCGAATTACCCAAAAATGACTGCCAAATCATCTCCATCCAAGTCAGACACTTTCATGCCCAAGAGACACCTCTGCCTCAGTTACCGTCCCACTGCCTTTGCAATAAATGACTCATTCTGGAATTAAGCTGCTGAATTTTTGCTCAGATCAGAAAAATAACACCACCACTGTGTTCGTGGTGTTATTTTACCTAAAAATGACTCTCTCCACGCCTCGATCTAAGTCGGGCACTTTCGAACCCAAGAGACAACCTTGCCTTGGTTTGCATGCCAAAACCTGTACAGTCCATACGGATCCATGCCAGGCCGTACAGGCCATGCGCTGGTGTGTTTTTCTCTGAATGCACATGCTTCCCTGAACTCAGAACCGAATCACCCTTTAAATAATATTCTTCGGGCAGTTATGTCATCAATGACATGCTTCGTGCATTGGTAGCTTGGCTAAATTTAGGACGTTGGTTGGCGGAGGTCCCAAGGTCGAATCATGCTAAATTGGCACGTGCCCCTGCTAAATTTAGAACTTAGTTAGCGAAGATTCTAGTGCATGCTAAACATAGCGGATACTCTATTTCTAGTGGCAAATTTGGCGGACTGTTGCTAAACCGGAAGAACTACTGCTATTTATGGCACACAGTTAGCGGATGGATAAAATGGAGGATCTGCCATATATAGTAGAACTACTGCCATATATGGCGAAGTTCTGTTTAATATTTTTTTTTTTAATATTTTTTCATGGGCCCTCATTGGGCATTTCGGGGGTGCCACGTGGCACCTCCCTATTGGGCCACATGGCAGCCTCTGATTCTCCCACCTGTGAGTGATGATGCCATATCTACATCATCCTGGACACATGGGACCTTCTGGGTGGTGCCACGTGGCATCACCTGGGGAAGCCACGTGGCCCTTTTTCACTAGTCCACGTGGTGCCCTAAAAAGGCCAAATTCGAGTGACACGTGGCAGCCTCTCATGTTGCCACATGCCATGTTGACATCATCATGACACATGTCACTCTATGTGCTTGCCACGTAGGTTGTATGGATGTTGGCGTCATCCATATGGATGTTGACTCATCCCTGCTGACTGGGTTGGGTTGACCAGAACTTTGACCACTTATAACTTTTGATCTATAACTCTGTTTGATGAGACATTTGTGTCGTTGGAAAGCTTGTGATGCGTTCTTCGTGATCATGTTGTTTTAATTGAGTTTTGGGAACTATGAATGTTTTCCCTTTTCTGCCTATTGAGGCCATTCTGAGCCTCCTGGGACACTTCTAAAACTTTTGTGATGTTCCCTAGATCCATCTGGATCACGCCTCCCAAATGAAAATACTTTTGGTCCCCAAAATTCATTACATTAAGTTTTGTGTCCATTGGACTTACAATAAGAAACCCTTACCCAAACTACCTCACAAGGCCTAACAATATCAACATGTTGCAGAGAAAAAGAAGTGATATCAACAATTACCACTTTTACACATACCCTTCTACGGGGTCTGAATCACAACATGTGATTTACAAAAGGTGGGCACTCTCGACTAACTCAAAAGTATTTTCCCCATTTGTTCAACCATTTTTCTGAACATGTCCTCTTTACTGAGTTGTCCTTTCTATGGTAGTTGGTCTTCTCCTGGTGTCGGATTTTCCTGTAGCATTGCCTGACTGGATGTCTACCTTAGAGATGTCTTTCTGGTCTTCTTGTCCCTCTTTGGACATAGATATGGATGTAAGGCCCAACAAGTGGCCTCATTATGCCCATCTCTGCTACAATGGTTGCAGTGTCCTTTCTCCTTCAAAGGTGCATTCATCCTTCTCTTTTATGTGTGTGGAAAGAAATTTTTCATCCTCGTCCTTCTCCTGGTTTCCATAACCTTCCTGCATAAGGAATTTCTCTTCCAACACTGGGACACTGCGTGGTTATTCAATCCACAAAAAGTGCATGGTCTCTGATGCCAAAATCTATGTCTTATATAATTAACATGCTTATAATCAAATGGAATTTTAGAGTTTCAAGATTTCTTATACCTCAGTGAGTTTCCTCTGGAGTCAGACTGGCAAGAAGAGTTGGTATCAACTCTGTCATTATGATGCTCATCTCTCCCTAGAGATGTATTGAAACCTCGATCATGAGAAGTTGTGCTCTCAACCTACACTGAATCAATTTCATCTCTTGATGAACTATTGACATCTGAAGTCTCACTAACTATCATGGGGTGTTCTTCCTGGATGGTTTTGGAGATTTCTCCAACATCCTTTGGGACATAGCCTATCCCAACACATCGAGGCCAAACCACTACCTTGATGGGATCCACAATACCTTGGCCATTGGTTCCAAGGCCTCCTCCTTCGTATCCCATTTTTCTCATCAACTTTAAGTCGATGCAAGAGGCATGTCGTTCAAGGATTTCAAAAGAATCATCAACATTAATCAAGAAAGGAACTAAACCTCAAACTGAGACCTTTGGTCTTCTTCTTGAGATGTGTCCAGTTGTTCCTGGAGAGAAGGATCAGTGGAAGATGCTTCTAGGAATCCTCCTTGGTTTATGGATGCATGTAGGTCATCTTCATTCGCTTGAAAAAGTGTGCATACATTTGCACTGTCATGCTCGCACCCATAACTGGTGAAGTTGCCATGGTCACAAGATGGTCTTATCACCATTTCATTTGTAGATCCTTCCTCTATATTCATCTTCATGGCTTGCAACTACTCTTGCAACCTTTGGTTCTCTTCTTCTGCAACAGGCAACAATGTCTTCAATCCAACATTCTCTGCTTGAATCATTTGGTTGAGCTCTTGAACCTCATCGAACCACGACTGTTTTGGTGACCTTGTCATCCTTAGCTTCAACACCTACAATTGGAATCAACCCTGCTTTGATACCACATGATATGAACCTAGGAGTGATAAGTTTCCAATAATTAGTTATTTATGTCACTCCTTCAAAAGGGTCAGTTATAGATCGTTTTACTTGAGCGATTTGCAATTAAAGGTAAAGTTGAAGTCTTATTCGCTTGAATTCGAAGTGAATGAAAACCTCTTTATTCTTCCTTATGTGAAATATGTCATGCTTTCTTTTAACATCCTATGTGTAGAAATTCATGGAAAAACAACATAAGAACATAATACACATAATGGATAAGACACTTCACTTGATAATGGAGTTCACCCTTGCAGTGGGCTACCTCTCCGAGTCATGCTCCAAATCCTGACTGCTTTATTCTTCTCTATGTAATGATGTCTCTCCTTTACAATTTGTAAGGCCAAAGTCCCTCTTCGGTGATGGCAACAAGAGATCGGAATGTGATCAGGAATGTATCATCTTCACAAGTTCTACTCATGAGGCATCCATGATACTGACATGGACATCATTCCCACATACTCATTACATAAAAAAAGATGAAGAATAAAATATGACCCCCATCAACATGGAGCCATAAAAAGCCTTAGATCTTCTCCTCGGATCCAAAACATAAATATGCATCCCATACAAAAGATCTTGGAACCCACGAGAATCATAACTGCTTCATTGGCCACTTGTCATGCAAGTGCCACAATTTCTTTGTCACATATAACTGTTTAATTTGATGTGACAGAAGATAAGAACAAATGGATAGAAGGAATAAGCTGATCTTCCTGCCTTGTTGCAGCTTCTCTCTGCTCCTTCAGACCTATAACACCCATGCTATGCTGTAAAATTTAATGTCAAAACAGCGTAATGAAAAAGCATGCTTACATTGGCTTCTCCAACACTTATCTTGTTGATATGAAGCTATTCTACAAAAACATACCTCATCATTGAATTCGTGTCATCGAATTACCCAAAAATTACTGTCAAATAGTCTCCATTTGATTCGGACACTTTCATGCCCAAGAGACACCTTTACCTCAGTTACCGTGCCACTACCTTTGCAATAAATGACTGATTCTAGAATTAAGTTGTTGAAGTTTTACTTAGATCATAAAACTAACACCACCACTGTGTTCGTGGCATCATTTTACCTAAAAATGACTTTCTCCACGCCTCGATATGAGTCGGGCACTTTAGGACCCAAGAGGCAACCTTGCCTCAGTTTGCGTACCAAAATCCGCACAGTCCGTACAGATTTGTACCAATTCGTATAGTCCGTACCAGGTCGTACAGGCCATGCGCTAGTGTGTTCTTCTTTGAATGCACACGCTGCCCCGAACTCAGAACCAAAGCGCCCTTTAAATAATATTTTTCGGGCAATTATGTCATCAATGACATGCTTGGCACGCTAGTAGCTTGGCTAAATTTAGGACGTTGGTTGGCGGAGGTCCCAGGGTCGAATCTCACGAGCCTCCCCATTTTGGTGAATGGTTAAAACCAATTTGGTGCGTGCCCCCATTAAATTTAGAACTTAGTTAACGGAGATTCTGGTGCATGCTAAATATAGCGGATACTCTATTTCTGACGGCGAATTTGGTGGACCATTGCTAAACCGACAAAACTGCTGTTATTTCTGGTGCACATTTAGCAGATGGATAAAATGGAGGATCTTCCATATATAGCATAATTTCTGCCATATATGGCGGAGTTCTGTTTCATATATTCTTTTAAAATATTTTTTCACGGGCCCTCATTGGGCATTTCGGGGGTGTCACATGGCACCTCCCTATTGAGCCATGTGGTAGCCTTTGATTCGAGCACCTGTGCATGATGATGTCATCTTTGCATCATCATGGACACCTAGCACCTTCTGGGTGGTGCCATGTGGCGTCACTTGGTGGTGCCACGTGGTAGTTTTTCACCGATCCGCGTGGCACCCTAAAAAGGCCAAATTCGAGTGACACGTGGCAGCCTCTGGTGCTACCACATGGCATGCTGACATCATCATGACACATGTCACTCTATTTGATTACCACATAGGTTGTACGGATGTTGACTCATCCCTGTTGACTGGGCTGGGTTGACCAGAACTTTGACCGCTTATAACTTTTGATCGGTAACTCCATTTGATGAGATGCTTGCGCCATTGGAAAGCTTGTGATGCACTCTTCGCGATAATGTTGTTTTAATTGAGTTATGGGAACTTTGAATGTTTTCCCATTTTTCCTATTGAGGCCATTCTGAGCCTCCTGGGACACTTTTGTGCATTCTGGGACACTTCTAAAACTTTTGTGATGTTCCCTAGATCCATCTAGATCAGTTCTGGATCCAAATGATATGTGTTTCATGTTATGTATTTGTCCACAAACTTATCGATCTGTGAATTGTTTTCAGCTCCATAGACCGGTGCACCCTCTATCCACAATAGTGCGTGGTCATGCTCATTCCCCCTATTCTGGAATCTAGTCACAAAAAAATAGTCTGATATTTTGCCGAAAAATGTTTCATCATGGCATATCAATTGTCTCAAAGCATTTATTCTATGTCTATAGTAGCGAGTACATGTCACTGGGTCTTTTCTTATGAGGTAGTCAATGTCATTATTTTCCAGTGTATCGGTTTGTTTTTTACGTTTCATGTTCCTATGCAAGTTAGATACCGCAGCCACCAATCGATCCCAACGATGCTCTGCACTTGTAAACATGATGAAAAATGTTGGCGGTCCCAATTGTCAGATCATTGTAAAAATAGTTTTCTTGTTTTGTTGCAAATAGTCAGGAGAGATGTGAATGTTTTTGAAATCTATGTATCCAATATCATATTTCAGGATTTTTTCTAGGTTTACTTTGTACTTGACATCTTTGGCCAACAACTTTCATCCTTGTAACTAGCCTTTTCTTATTCGCACCCACATGCAAGACAACACTTGCTCTATTATTATGCGCATTGTTTTGAAAAACAAATTTGTTATGTGACAAGAGAAGTCACTGCTTGAATGTAGCAACTCCCTTCGAACTATTTTATGGTAACTGAATCATTCTGTAATGTCACTGGGACGTGGATCTCCATAGAACAATGTTGGGAAGTTCATTTCCTTGACAAATTTGACCTTGAATATTCCAAGTGGATGTTGCCCCTCAGCGGGTACAATTTTGACAATCTTGTCTTGCAAATCACGAAAGCGTTGTGAATCTGTGAATCCATGTACCAATGTCTCAGTAGGTGTTTCATTCTCCAATTCATCGCTTGTATCAAATTCACTAGTAGTTTCGAGAGTTTGTGCAGAGTTGTCATCCCCTTCTCCAAGAACATTGTTCCAGTTCTCATTTATAAAAATGTTATGTGCTTTGTACAGGGCCCTGGAACATAATTATTTTAATGCTTTCATGACAACATGCACATGCACTTTACCTATCTGATATGCATTTTTGTATTGCAAGCGTCTTTTGAGAGCCACAACAATTGGAATTGTGTCGTTAATGAATTGTGGCAAGGCTTTTTGCACAACATCTAGTTGGACAGGCACATTAATAATTGATCCTATTAAGCCCATTTGGGGTCGTTTATAGCCCCAAGGTATGATTTTTGCAAATGCAATTCACAGAGACACAAGTCTCTCTTCAAGTTATGTAAGTGCACTTGCATCTGGTAGTGGTGTATTACATCTTATTTGGTCAGGCGTTGCAAACTGTGGCAATTTTCCATTTTCAAGCGACCGTTTGCATGGAAAAAAAAAATTTCCACTGGAAAATGTTTTATCATTTAGTGTCAAGCGAAGGTATTCTGCTTCCAAATCAGGCATGAAAGACTTAGTGTTTTTTTTTAAATTAAATTGATCACAAATTGCACATGCAATGGAAGTAGTGTCTTTGATTTTTTTCATATAGGTATGTCTTGCATCTTTCTTTCGTAGGGAAGTATGCATAGAAAGTGTTTTCCGATTTTCATTGGTAGTAGTGCATGGTGTTGGTTCTAGCCCACGAAATGGGATTTTTTCCTCTCAGACAGTGCCATGACCATTGTGGGATATGTGATCGTACCTGTTTCTCTTGTGTTGTGTACGAACAATTTTTTTTATGTTGTGATACGTCAGTTTCTCTCTAGAAGGAAGCGTAGTAATGTATTTTTTTCTCTCACATATTACCTTTTTCAAGTTGTGATAACTTAGTCTACATTTCTTATTAAAGGCCAGGATGGCCTCATGGAAACTGGGATGAGCCTCATTCTGATTAAATAGCATGCGACGCTTATGCAGATTCAATGTGGTTTGCATGGAATTGACACTAGACCCTGAACCGACAGTATTTCCTATGCTTCCAATGTATTTTTTTCTCTCATGTATGACCTTTTTCAAGTTGTGATAAGTTAGTCTACGTTTTTTGTTTAAGACCTATATGGCCTCATCACAACTGGGAAGAGTTTCACGTAGGACCTTTTTCAAGTTTTGATAAGTTAGTCTACGTTTTTTGTTTAAGCCCCATATGGCCTCATCGCAACTGGGACGAGTTTCATTCTCATTAAATAGCATGCTAAATGTATGCGGATTCGATATGGTTTGGGTGGCATGGACAGTGGACCCTAAACCAATGGTATTTCCCATCAAAGGTTGATAATGGATATGTTTCATATCTGTTTTCAACAAGATGATGTCAATTGTTCGCTCGTAGTTTGAATCAATAGACCAGGAATGGACAATGTCATCTGGCAGGGTTGACCAGACATGGATATTTACTCTGAATATGATAAATATCCATTGCAAACAGAATCTGCCACCCTCTACATTTCCCTTTTCATATGGCAGTGCCATGTTTACAAGGTATTCTTATCAACTTCCAATTGCCGACATATTTTTTAAGAGATATGGATAAAGGTGTTGATGCAAGAAACTAAAATCCTATTGGATGTCGCCTATAATTGCATTGAAAAAGGATTGTACAGTGTAAATCCGTAGTGACTGCACATCAAACTTTGTTGCTACCAAATAGAAAATTGCATTGAACATACTATCTCCACAACTAGATGCAATAGTTGTTTCTATCTGCAAGCCATGGAAATGTATACAATGCATAATTTGTTTCCATTGCAATTCAAGGTCTTTTCAAATGAGGGACAAGTAAATATGAGGTCCTCCAAGATTGCATATGGATAATTTTCTATACAGTAGTGGTTCATAATGACCACTGACAGGATTGGCATCATGGAAAAAGATGTGATATGGATCGCTAGATGCAGTTTTGTTGAATAGTAGATATCTTGTTTTTCTTGTCAATGACCATATTCCAATTGATATATTGAGACACTTAGACAACCACCATATACAAAATTTATCTCCCAAATTCACCTCTCATGTGAAGGAAGAATTGCAGATGCAGACAACTGCATCTTTGAAAAATACATAGTGACATCATGTATTCCATGCAAATGCCAAAGAAAATCAAATGCCAATCCATATTCATACGTCTCCAATGCCTCAGCGTCGTCATTTTTTAAACAACCCAATAAATAATCTATCAATCCATTGCACAGGTCGGTCGAGGAATAACATAAATGCAATAGAACCTGAAATGCATCGAAAAGGCAATATCCTATAGTATACGAGAATGTATCCAATCTAAAAATCCCATTGCTATGAAATACCTCGTCAATGTTGCCATGTACAATGGAGTCTGTATCTATCTCATAGGACTCAACGTCTATTACTTGTTTCATCTCTTAAACTGTGATTTTCAACTTGTTTCTTAGCTATATTCAGTTTATATGAAAACAGAGAAAAGAAAAGAAAAAAAATAAAAACTAAAAAAAGACAAATAGAAAACTACAAGCGCAGAACTGCGTACTGATTCCTCTATGTATCCTTCAACTTTCTTCTTGTCAAATTCAATCCCCCTTAGTCACCACAACATATGACAAGCAAAAAAATGTACAGTGAACAGTGAACCAAATAGAAGAGACAACGCAAATAAATAACACTATAAATTTGCTGAGCTCAAAGACCAAGTATTCAAGGTATATCATTTTTTAACCTATTCCTAGCATGCATCCTACAAGATTTTCAGAGGCAGAAGATGCTCTACAAGACACAAAGGACAGGACAAAGGCAACAAGTGGATGGAGTTTTTGATTTAGAGAATAAAAGCATTCCCTGTCACAAGACCCTGGCAGATTCTTGCCCCCTTGTGACAACTCCGAATTCATTTTTTAAACCCCTTTGCATTGCTATTTTGGAAACAAATATGGCATGATATCCAAGATGTGGAAGTTGGCATATGTGATTGGAAGGGAACAACCTGGAAAAAATGCACGAAACACATGGTTTCCAGGAACAAAAAATAAGAGAAAATCTGGTTTTCTTTTTTATATGTCACCACATCTATGACAAAGGCGGGTTCTGTAAAGAATATTAACGTTCAAGAACAAGGAAACATTCTCATCGTAACCACCACATAGAAAGATGTTCTGTAACAGAATTTCGAGGCAAGGACTCCTAGTATTGAAAATTATTGCTTGCAAGATGCAAATAGAAAACAGAAAAAATGAATAGCAACGAAACGATAGCACATAAACTTACCCATCAACAAGGGATGACAGAATCGCAGCTCCAAAACTTGCAAACCGCAACAACGGGTCCAACTGCTTGCAAAGTTGAAGAACAACAAACCAGTGAACAACCACGAAGAGGTCCAACTGCAACTGCAGGACCTCAACTTTGCAAAGTTGAATCAAACAACAACAAGCAACATCAAACGAACCAATGAACAAGCATCAACAAGTGAACCAGTAAAGTCGGTGAAGAACAATATTGCCCAAATTCACTGCAGACAACACTGTATCAAAAATGGAAGGAAACTATATTGTAACACATTTGTAGAATAAACATTTAAGGTTGTGAGTCCTATTAGGTAAACACTTAAGGTTGTTAAAACTGTCGAAGGGTGTTGCGTTGTGCAAACATTTAAGAAATAATGCAGTGTGGCAGGCCTGTTTACGTATGCAACAATGACAAAGCCTCTCGAAGTATGCAACAATAAAGAAAAATCAAACATAATAATAGTAATAAAAATATAAAAAATAATAACAATAATAATAATAATAACAATAACAATAGTTCGAACACTGGGGACTATGCTAAAAAAATTGACTCAGACGATAAAGTAATATAAAAACTGACTATCCATGCTTAAAACTTTGGATATCCAACATTTCAATATGAATAGTACAAATTTAGAAACACCGTAGATGATAAAAACTTTGGATATGACAACATATAAATCATTGGGAATAGTGAAGTTTGCAGTAAGACCTCAAATCTATTATCCAACGAGATCATGACATATATGGGTTTTTTTATTATATAAATAATAAAAAATAATTTTTTTTGTTCTGTAGTTTGAACAATAGAAATTATGCAAAAAATTGTAGTCAAACGAAAAACTAATATAAAGTCAATGAATTGTCAATCGCTATAAACTTTGGATATCTAAACATTTCAGTTTGAATAGTACAAATTCAAAAAATACCGTAGATGATAAAAACTTTGGATATGGAAATATATAATTCATTGGGAATAGCAAAGCTGGCAATAAGACCTCAAATCTATTATCCAATGAGATCATGACATATATGGGTTTTTTTATATATATAAAATAATGTTTTTAGTTATGTAGTTCGAACAATAGAAAGTATACAAAAATTTGTAGTCAAACAACAAACTAATATCAAGTCAACGAATTATCGATCGCTATAGTCCCTCTACACCTTCAACAAGGACTAATAATAATGTGAATTTCTTGCAATGCTTTTAATTACACCAAAAGAGTTATAACAAAAACTTATATGTGTCTTAAAATTTATGAAATGTAACCATATGATGTATATAATCTTGAAAATCTAAATGACCTTTATGATAGAATATTTTAGAAAATGAAAAAATATGACATATCAAATACCAAAAAGCTTTTTCCAAGATACATGATATATTAGATTATCAAGTCTTATGCTAATTTATCAATTTCTATTCTTTTGTATATCTCATAATAAATATATATGTTTGTATGTCATATATTTTCTAATTTATAAATGCATATTATTTATCCAAAATTTAATGAAATATTTTTAAATTAATATTAAAATTTTATAAAAACACTATCAATATTAGTATGTCGTATATTGATAGTGTTTTAACTTTTTGGATGAGATTTATCTTGGTACATCTTTTAGGGTTTGTAGGGAGTTTCCATTGAATGGAAATTGGGGTTGCACACTATGTTACTACATAAGCATTGCATTCTATGTAGACGTGGTGGGGTTATTCACCACTTCTAAATCTTCAAATTGATAGGTTCGTATTAAAGGAGATTGTATCAATTAGTCACTCGAACAAATACCTATATTTACCCCAATATCTTTCAAAAGGGGCTAACTTGAACCTAGAGGGGTAATTGTTGAGTCCTCAAAACAAACTCATTCTGTTATTTATAATTTCATCTGAAAGCCCATATCTATGCCTTAGTTATGCTCCATTTCATCATTTTTGCCATAAAATCTTGATTAGCTACAAAACATGTGCATTGAAGGAAGTTAAAGGTAAATTGTCCATTTTTATGTTTAAGTCCATTATTCTTTGTGCATAATGATTTAATTAGTTATTATTGTAATGAGAAGCTACAAAATCTTTTGATTATGTAGCAACTCATAATACAGTTATGTATCCTAATTACTAAAACAAGTTTCTGCAGCAAATTTGTTGTTCTGTAGGGACATGATGATTCTCATATTGAACCCCGACATATGGAAGGCATCAAATGAATCCATGAAGCTCATCCACCTATCAGCATAGCCCACAGATCCTCCAGATTATAGCATAAGCAAAGTCAAACCTCCAGTCAAACATGTACATTTGGTAGGGTTTCTCAAGCTAGCTTTATCAAATCAGCACAAGAGATTGCATGAGAGAAATTCAAGAATTTTTTCATGAATTTCTCCATTATGTGGTTGACAAATCCTATTCATATACCCACGAGTTGTTGGATGTATGCATGTATTATTCTCTTTGTAAAACAATTTATGAAACTTGTATCAGATTAGAGAGGAAGTTTTGTGGGGTCAATGGAAAGCAGATGAAGGCGAATATTCAAAATTGACCACATGGGTTTTATGTGGGACAAGGCCATTTGGGTTTACAATCTCCTCAAAATGTGAAGGATTTGGGAGACATGATTGATTCTTTAAACCAAATTTTCCCAAAATTCTAATTGTGGATGGGTTTGAGATCTGTGTAGCTTGGATATGTGTGATCTCGTCTATATTATACAAATATGAATACTCAGACCTTTAGAGGGGGATGAACACACATTTCTTGATATAAGATCATTGTAATCATTGTAATCCTTTGGATGTTGGAATAAAGAGCTTTTTGTTGTAGATCAAGAGTTCTTTGTTGTAGTCTTTCTTGGAAGTATATGCAAAGAGAGGTAGAGCCCCCTCTCTTTGGTATACGCTTCCAAAATAGTTTCCATTTTTGTTGTGTGATGTTATTTCAGTAGTTTCTCATTTCATTTCATGTTCATTTCTTTATGATCTTTCATTTCTGCTAGTGTGGGTTTCCCTACAGATTTAGGCATTGAAGGTTGAGTTTTATAGTGATCACAAAACAAGTTGATGTTCTTTCTTGTTAGCCAAAGGAATGTGGTTAATTATTGAAAGATAATTCCAATGACCAAATTGAACTATGTAGTATTTCATTTCTGCAAGTGTGATTGGATGAGTGTGGTGTGCATCTGAGATCTGAATGTTTATTAACCCTAGGAATCCAAAGATAGATGAGAAACTATAGGAATCAAACCTACAACATAAGATCCTTTGATTTTAATTCATGTTCTTGAGTGAGTTTATTTACAAGTTTGATTAAGCTATATAATTAGTTGAGCCATGAAGTATCTACCTGATTATTGTAATAGAGCTCTTGTATCCTTGACTCTAATTCCTGGAAATGTATTTTCAAACAAAGCACTTTTGAATTTAGCTTTATTAGATTAGAGTTAGTTTCCTACTCCTGCATATATTTTGTCAGCATATCACAAGCTTACAATCTCTCTGGTTGATAATTTAATGTAAAGCAATTTAAGCAATTAAATCGCCTGACACTTTTGGCGTTGTTGCCAGGGAGATGCTAAAGGGATTAGGCATTGGTAATTTGGTTTTTCAGACCTTTCATTTAAAATTGATGGATGTAAAAGGGAAAGCTACTCACGAAAACAAAAAACTTGGTGACGACATGGTCTTAGTAGCATGAGGCATCCGAGTACATGATTTGACTTGAAATTTGTTTTGTGTAGAATTTCTAGTTTTTTATTCAAAAGACCTCCCCTCCCCCCATACATTAATCCATGTGTGAGATAGGGATTATCATCCAATAAGAAGAATTCAAGTATGCTCAAGAATTTATTGAGTAAAGGAGGAAATACCCATGCAAGGATCTTCTCAAATCCTTTCCCACACTCCATAATTATTACTAGGGATGAGTCTATATTTCAAGAAGCAATAGAGGAACAAAGGATCCATGAACATATTCCACAGGAAGAGGATCTAGAAGTTTCTTCTACCATTCCTTATGAGAGGATAAAATAAATCAAAGAGTCATGGAACACATCAGATGAAGAGAAACTACCAGAGCCAGAGATTGAAGAATTTTTGGCATGCTTATCACCATATCCCTTATGCATTACGGAGTGTGATGACCATATTTCCAAAGAAATTCATGGCATGAAAATTAAAGAGAGCTAAAGAGATAGAGATTAAATTGATACTTGGTTCCAAATAGTTATCAGGCCATGGTACCACTCCATCCTTCAACATTTATTGGCATCATGTTCTCTCGAGTAGTTGACCTCTCATATCCTGGTATTATTGAGGTATACTTTTCATATTTGGATATGAATACATTTGTAATATTGTTGCGCACATGGCTCCATTGGAAGTACTCCTATACTTGGAAAGAGACTCTTCTTTTTCTCAAGTAGGGTAGGGTAGTGAATAAAATTTTAAATAAATGTTGGCTCAGCTCCAAGTATAGTTGAGTAGCCTAATTTAAATAAGGAGTCATTTCTAGATATCATCATTAGATCTCCACAACCTAGATCTCCTTCATATAGGGCATACTTCTTTTCTTCTGGCTTGGCTCAACTCCGGTCAGTCCAACATATAGTTCTTTGCAACATGTAGCAGCCTTGTCCCAACAATAAAAACAAAGGTCATTCAACCCAATTTAATATTTTTTTTTCAACATCATCCCTCCAATATTTCAATACCAACAATACTTATTTCATAATTCAAAGGTACAACATATTCGTTCTTAGCTTTCATGATACAAATTTAGATATAATAGATCATTTTCTATCTTCAACAGAAACTAGTTATCCATGAATTTCCTATAGTGGCTTAAATCGATCCCTTGCAAATACTAGTAAGTCTCATAATTCTGGTGATTATCAAACAAATTTTCCTATAGTAGTTTTATATGAACTGAAAACCTCAGAATGTTGGTGAAAATTCAAGTTCTTGTAGTAGTTGGACACTTCTAGAAGTTTTGGTAATCTATCAACATGAGAAGAAGACTAGCTTATTACCAAAACCACAGAGCAGCGTTTCAATTATCAGAACTATCGTAGATGAAATTCAATAGCACAATCATTGATTTGGATATCTCTGGTTCTCCAAAGAGAAAATGCAGACATGGGTTTTGTTCAGTGGTAGTTTGACATGGATGCTCACTTATTCATTTGGCTTCAAGATAGTTATTCTATGCCCAATCCTTTGGTCAACTCAATGGTCAACCGCTAGTTTGCACGATGTAAATTCAAGCCTCAAGCAACAATTTCATGCTTCCTTTCATGAAATCACCCAATGATTAAGTAAGACAGTTTCCTATGTGTCATCTATTCCCTACATACATAAGCTACATATTTGGTGTAATCATGATTCTTGATCAAAACCGGTTGCAATATTGATTAATTAGGGGCATTATATCATACTAATGTCGATGGCATTAAGAAATATGCAATTGCAATAAATCTACCTGGTGTGACATGAGCAGTAGTGGCATTGGCGACTTCAATGGGGGAGGTCGAGTATGATCCAAATCAAATGGGTAAGGTAGAGATAATTAATGTAATTGAAGATCTTGGGTTTGATGTAGAACTAATACAAAGTGGGAAACGAGATAAATTGTCAATTATGATTGTGAGGATGTTTTATGTAGAAGATGCCAAATTTGTGGAAGACATGCTTCATAATATGAAAGGAGTGAGGGAATTTGTGGTTGATCCACTGCTAGCAAAATATGGTATCATATTTTCTCCATAAGTGATAGGTATGAGATCTATTGTAGATGCCATTGAGAATGAAGGTGATGGTTGCTTCAAATTTATGTTACACAATCCTTACATAACTTATTTTTCAAGTCGTATGGATCAATCTTCCAAAATGTTTTGGCTTTTCACTTCTAACTTAAATTTTAGTGTTCCTATTATTTTCATAGGGGTATTCTACCCCCATATACCATTCATGTACAATCTACTACTATTATGTTGTGGTCCCTTTTTAATGGGATATTGGTTAAAGTGGGCATTGGTTAACCCCATCCAGTTTATCATTGGAAAATGATTTTATGTTGCATCATACAGAGCACTGAGAAATGGGTCAACAAATATGGATGTATTACTTACACTTGGTGTTGAGTTTCATACCCCTTCATAGTGATCTATAATAACAATGCCTATATAAAAATGAGATCATTTCCCATGATCTGCATCATCATTCCACACATATTCCAAGGAAACATACTCAACCTATGCACCTCCATACACCAGATCACCAAAGGTCCAAAGCTCTACAATTTCATTGAATGGACAGGGTTCAAAATTGTACACAAAAGGTATGTCAGTTTGTATTTATGCATGTGCATTAATGAAAAATGGAGAACTCCAAGAGTCAAGTTCAAAATTCAGTCATCGTATTCTCTATCTTTTTCATACTTTAATCTACCAAGAAGAAGAACTCCATATCCCATGAATTTATCAGATATCTACATTTAAGAGGAAAGGACTTTTGAGGATATCTTAGCTTTATAGAAAGGTGAGGCCAAGGAACATTGGATTCATAAGGCTTTGATATGTGCACAACAACAATATGCCCAATTTTTGTTATTGAATTATCAAAGGAAATTAATAAGTCATTCAAATAGTCATCACAGGAAAGGACAAAGCTCCCTTCAGGAATTAAAATGAGTATGCATGTTTTAACAACCGGGTATTGTCTTTCATCCTCATTCATATCCAGCCACAAAGACTCCATAAGGTGCAGTTATTTTGTTGTTGTATAGCTATCATAACCCTTTATTTCTTAACTGTTGGAAATAAAACATTGTTGGTTATAAATTGTATTAGTGTTGATCCTCTCTTCTATGATAACCCTTCTTGAAAAGTGTCTTGAGTCACCCGGGATTGCCTTAAAATTTTGTGTCAAATTATTTCTCTAAAAGACTTCCCTTGAAATCAAATTAAACTCTGGGCCCAAAAATGAATATATGTTATTTCCCCTGCTCATGTGTGCATGAAGATGATTATCCCTTTTTCTAGAAATGAGAGGTATGAATATACAACATCATTTTACAACATATACAACATAATTTTATTTTGATATGGTTCCAAATATGCATCACTCTTGGGTCCTAAGTTCTCTCTTTTTCCAATCCAATACTTAATGAAGGATACTTATCCGTAATTATTGTGCATGAGGACATGCACGGTCTCGAGTGTGGGGGAGATAGAGATGTCAAGCCTCCATCCAATATTTATAGCAGCCGTACTCAGATTGGCAATCTCTTGAACAAGCACAAATTCAAGGTTTGATCTCAGTTTGCAAGGCTTCATGATTAACATATGTATTTCATAATTATTTATCATGCAGTATTATCAGAGCTCAAAAGTTAGCATCAACACATCATGACAACAAAGAAGTAAACTGGAACAACATAATTTCAAGTATTTTAGTTTGATTTTTTCCTCAGCATCAAGGTTTCTTTCAAACAAAGTTTACATAGGATAGTTGCACAAGATCATAGCTTATTTTTCCTTATGAAGTTGTTTTAGAGCAATTATGCAGTTTTTTTTAGACTTTTTGCAGCTACCAAAACTTCCCTCTAAAGTGTTGTAGCAACCTGATTTCCTATAGAAGACTATTTCTAGGGATGATTTTTACGTGTCATTTGCAAGCAAATGAGGCAGAATTAAAAAATTATGAGATATGGGTTTTGAGGAGAATATGATAAATTGAGTAATTAGAGGGAGAAATTTTCAGAAAATGCATGATAAGGAATGCACAAGCATGCTGTAAAAATGATTTAGTAAAAATTACCGATTTTTTTTAAACAGTTACAACTATATTTTCGTAGCAAATTTATAGCTTTGTATGTATGCACACATCCCAAGACTATATCATGGCTTGGAGATGGTTTAAAATCATGAACATATGGTTATCCACCTATCAACCACAATTTCCATCATTTTCAAAATTTGCAAAAGTTTCCAAGCATGAAATTCAAATATAGAAACTTCATTTGCAGTAGATTCAAATACTCGGATCATCTTCTCCAACAGTGGTAGTAGATTCATATTTTCACCTTCAACATCAACATCAGATCATCTTTTTCAGTAGCATAATTCTTCATAGTTCTTCAAGATTCATTCTTCATCAGTATGAGTAGCCTTCATCTTCAGTTCCAAAACATACAACAATACATTCATTAAGTTACAGCAGTAGAATGAGCACTTCACATTTAATTATGTTTTAGTTCTAGTTCTAAAGGTGATGAAATATTTAGGATATAGGTAAAATCATAGAGGTAATAGTTTCTTAAATCACATTTTGCAATTAGAATTATGGATTATACTTAGGATGGACAAAAACATGAACTTCAAAGATATATATATTATGTTTTCCCAAGTCTATTTGATTTCCCAAATTAAATGTTAATCATTCTTTTGATGACTTACCTTACCCATGCAATCCCTTATGTTAAGCACTCTATAACATATTTTTAATATGGATGATGAAAAATTCATTTTTTCAGTTTGAATTATAGCAAAGAGTGATTGATTGAACCAACCAATTGATCCAATCATGATATGTTGAAGGGTTTAACTACAAATCAGCATGATAGCATCCAAGTTAAATATAAATAATTCAGTAAGGTTGAAGAATATGATAAGGATAATTTGAACAGTGTAAGAGGGAAAAATCAAGAAAAAATCCCAAGTTTCAGTCATTTCTTAGTCTATCTCTCAGTCTCGAAAATAACAAATAATTTCCAATATTTTATTCTCATGAGGCAGACAACGGATTTAATCAGTTCATGTCTAATAATGAAAATCATTAAACCACTAAAACTGATAAAGGAAATGGTAATTGAACCAACATCCACATATTTAAAAGAAAGGTGAGTTAGCAAGATTAGGAAATTGAGAGAGGGGCTCAAGGAGTTGGCACTCCTTGACAATCATTTTAAAACACAAATGCAATCTTGAAGACCAACATTGCTTAGTTATAAATGGATAAAGAAAATTTGGAATCTAGAAGAAAATTGCTAACAAGAAAGGATAATGGTACATTTAAAGCAAGAAAGGAAGAATCATAAACAGGAGATTAAGAAAAAATTTAAATAAGGGATAAGCATTCCTCATCTTCAGGGATGAACATTTTGATTGATGTTTCAGTAAGAGCTTAAGAGGAAAGGGGTGAGCAATTTTGAAATTTTGTTATAGGAAGAAGAATGCAATTTTGGTTGCATGTGGACATGCAACATATTCCATGTGGGGGAGATGTTGAGTCCTCAAAACAAACTCATTTTGTTATATTTATATCTTATACTTCATTTTATCGCACAGTTTGTAGTTATAGCAAAAAAGGATGGAAGAAGGGGAAAATGGTGTAACTGAGACTATCCTACCACTGTCACCTCAATAGGATATCTCTTTTTGTTTAGGGTGGTAGGCCCATGGGAGACGTCCCCGGTGACCTGGGCTTCTGAGAAGGCAAAGGATTAAAAGGCTAAGTGATATTTCCCCCCTCACAAGTCACCATCAATCAGAAAGTCCTGGCTAATCATCCAATAAAGACAAGTAATAAACAAAAAAGGTGTACCTACCCGAGACAAAGCAACAATGAAACTATACATATGCAAGATCACTTGCTTTTGTTAGTACTTCATATAATCATGGACTTCTGATATAAAACAATTGATAAAAAATATTGATGAATCAAATCAATGATGTAAACTAGCAATGATTACTATGTATCACTTCACAATAAATGCTAAAGGAGAAACTTCACAATGTGCAATGACAATTTATCATCAATGCAACAATACCAACATTAGAAGCAACACTTCAACCAATCACTCAATTTCTTTAAAGATATATAAATGTTGCAAGGTATAAGTATAACACAAGTAGATAATAACAACAATAGGGTTAATGAATGTTAGCCTAATATAGGGTTAGAATTATTTAATGATTGTTCAAGAATGTTTATAAGTTGTGTGTGATCAAGGTACTCAATACAAGAAGTCGTAGATCAGTGTGTTATTAGGGAAAATGGAGTCAAAATCGTTGCAAAAGTTGAAGGGTTGAAATGATAGTGATAGGACTAGAGACAAGAGGGTTTAATGTTGAAGTGTTTCTAAGGCAAGGCCTCAACAATCAAACCCTAGGGGAGACGACTCGCTAAGGTGTAGTAGACCCAGGCCTTAGTGTGTCTTCCTCCTTCTCTAGCTCAAAAGACAAATTCGAACAGCTAGCTTGAGAAATAGATGGTAGGGATAAAGACAAGAGAGTTGGATGATTAAGTTTTACTCACGCAAGGCTTCATCAATGAAACCCTAGGGTAAAATGGCTCACTAAAGTGTAGAAACCCTAGTCTTTAGTGCATTTTCCTCCTTCTTTGGCTTAATGACAAGATGGAAATGGCTAGGCTAGAAGAGTAGAAGTAGAGTGTTTCTATAGCAAGGCTCTATCTAACTTCAGCAAATCAAAATGGCTCTTAGCTCCTTAGTAGGGACATGAAACAAGGACACCAACATGTGCTTGTCCCTAAGGTTTAAATTCAACAAATTATAACAAAAAAATGCAAGTAAACAATACCACAACCATTCAATAAAGAAGTGTTTGCAGAAATTTACTTACATCCACCAAGCATTCATATATTCAAACCCTAGTTGTAAACCTTCCACAAAGAAAATACCAAAATAGCCAAGAAATAGAGTCCTTCAAAAAGTGTGCATCAATTTTCAGCCAAAAAACCTAAAGAAGGGTGCAAATTTCAGACCTCACTATGTGTGAGTGAAATATCATGATCAAAATGAGAGTCTTCGCTCTCTACTTATACAGTACAAATGACCTTAATTAATTTTTAGGGAACCAAAATGTTGGCAAGGCCAAAATACCAAATAATATTGTTTTACATTAAAAGTCATAAATTAAACCCTAATCAAGCAAAAGTAAGATGTCATGCCCTTTCTAGGGTGATGTTACCCCTTCTTAGGGCAGTATTGGCCTCCTGGAGAAAAAATGTTAGCCCTCCTTAGGCTTCTCCAAGCTGCCACATGTGCCATAACTTCCATGACTGCCTCCCAAAAATGTCCACAATACTGGATGACATCATGGGCCTTCCAAGGCCAACGTTCCAGTGGAGAGGGCATAACCCCCCTTAGGTAAGGCTCTACTAGGGTGCCTTTGTGGAACGTCCTCCTTTTCTCCAGTGAAAACCCCTATGTCTTGTATCTACCCCTTGATGGGATCTCAACATCCATCTAGTGGGATCTTCAGCCCCATGGAGGTCCAAACTAATCATATCCCCATGTGTACCTGTCCAATATGGTACCTATCCATCGGGTATGATCCTGCACATCAGATACGCCCTCCATGGGCTCATAAGTTACAGGGATCATAGCAATGTCAATCACATTAAATCATCAATTTTATTAAACATGTGCATAAAACCCTTTTACCCAGTCAAGTGCTCAAAGACATTATACAAATCTGCAAGGCAAGTTTGGAGGAAGTGACAGGGCATCCTATTGGGCTAGTGTCCACTGAAAATGGGATTTTTCTATTAGAGATCAAATCCAAGTCATGTTAAATGGATGAGGTGGATAAGGGATGATGGTGAAGACCCCCCTTCTCTCCAAAGGCTGTGAAAACTCTCGGTCTTTGGATCTTCTCAATACTGAATCGAAACAGTCTTCGATTCCCTATTGGAACCTCTAAGAAACAATTCACGGGTCTTTGTGAAATCTCATCCTTCGTGAACAAGTGCTAAACACAAGTCTCCTCCACGAGACCACACCTTGTGACCACACGCCTATCTGAAAAGGCGCGTCGTGATTTCGCATATTGGGTATATGAGTCAACCGACTCTCCATCCTTCGAACTATTGATTCCCAAAATTCTGATAAGGGCTTAGCTCGTGTTAGATCCTCCCTTAACTTCAACCATATGACCCTTGTCTATAACCTAGGACCAACTCTTTCGAGCGCGTTGAAACTTCACGTATCGTAACTCCCAATGCAATTCACCTCCATTCTCCTAATACCCAAATTTGCGAAAATTTTGGATTAGATCAACAGTCACCAACAGCTCTCCAACCAACGGATGTGATTATGTCGTGATTTCTCATTTCTTGAATCCTCATGACTCCAACTTCCTGATTTACGAATCAAGGAAACGTTGATATATCGCCACGTGTCCTCTTTCAATGGACGGCCCTAATGATTTCGGGCTTTCACGTTTCGCGATTTCATGAAATTCACTCCACTTCTTCCAAGTCCTTTGGTTTTGCGAAATTCCAATAATTCCTCGCAACTAACCAGTGCGCTACTTTTTCCGAGATCTAACGACTTGAAGGATTTTGGCTCTTTCTGAATGGATATTGACCCTTAGTCTTATCCAGTCTTCAAAATTCTTTTCTGAAGGATTTATCCCGCTCAATCCTCCATACTGGATCTTTCTTCGAACTTCAATTTTTTGTGCTTCACCTTTGAACTCTTCAAGTCTTCAAAACTTAGAAACTTTCTAAGTGTTTCCTCTCGAGACTTAAAACCACTACACCTCCTGAGCTTCTGACAATTGAAACTTAAATCTTTCCCCTTAGCATTTACTTGCACTTTGTGTCTTCTTCAAAAGACATTCTGACGCCCTCCTGGCATACTTTGCATTCAACTTCCTAAAATTTCAAACTTTAACACAAGTTTGTTTGTACACGCACTCCTTGCGCTCAATATGCACACTCTGCATGTGAAAATTCCCCACTATCTCTTCTTAAATTTAAGTTGAAAAAGACTTCTTCACACTCACTTCTTGTGCTCTGCATGCACCCCTTGCATAATCTTACAGAAGAGAAACAATTGAACTCATTCAATTATCCATTCATTCACTCACTATGAACATCATACATTCACAAACACATAACAACACAATCAAACTGTAACAATATCAACATTGTGTATTTAGGTCAATTTCCTCTGTTCTATTCATTTCAAAGAAAACATAATTACAATGGTTGACTCCTTCATAACTATTACAATGAAAACTTGTCTAAGGACCCAGAGCTTCCTCGCTCTTCTTCCTCCTATTTAAATATTATTACATTTTGTTCAAGCGGTTACCTACTCCATTAATGCAACCTAATGACTAATCAGGGCAAATATCCCACACCTGTAATACATTACAGTCATGTAATTGATTTACAATGGTTATGTCACTTCAAACGGTGGCCTAGTTTTTCATACAACTAATTTAATTAATGAGAAAATCAAAAATATCCACACCGCTACCAAGATGGTTAATTGTCGGTTCAGCTTCTTTGATGTGTTGAGGTGTCGATTCTAATTCCATTCTCGCTTCCTTTTGATGTGATTGCAATTCTCGTGAATCATACTCCTCTAGCCAAAATATTCATGGAATCCTGTCCATGAGCTCTTACACTGTCTTGCCACGCTTCAAAATATCATGTTCAACTACCCAACTTGAATCTTCCACTAGGTGATCTTTCCACTTTACCAAATATTCAGGATACATCTTTCTTTTAGTTTTCCTTCCAACTCTTTGTTCTTAAATTTTTTCCATCTGAGGTTTTTTTACTGTAGGCATATATTCTTTCCATTGAATCTCTTCCTGATCATCTAATTCTCCTGTGGCATCTTTGTTATAAGGATACAAATCTGCAACATGAATATCGGTGATATCCCAACATTGTCTAGCAACTCAATCTCATAAGCATTTGCTGCAAATTTTCTAAGGATCTTGCATGATCCTATCTTCTTCATCTTCAACTTAATCTATGTTGCTCTTAGAAACCTTTCTTTCCTCAAATGAGCTAAAAATGCATCTCCCACTTCAAATTGAACTTCCCTTCTTTTCTAATCAAATATGTCCTTGTACTTTTGATTACTATCATGTATCTGCCTCTTAACTTGATCATGAAGTCTTTGCATTTTTGTAGCAAAATCTTCTGCTTCAGCGTTCCTAAATTCATCTTGTTTCAATTCTCTCAATTCCGCAACCCCTCTCGGCTATCTTCCATATACTATCTCGAATGGACTTTTTCCAGTGCTTCTATTAACTGAATTGTTAAATGCAAATTATGCTTGTGCCAAAATCTGATCCCACTGATGACCATGTTCAGTGACTAAACTCCTTAACAAATACCCCAGACTCATGTTCACTACTTCATTTTGTATGTCTGTCTGAGGGTGATATGTTGAACTAAAAGATAAGTTAGTTCCCAGCCTCTTCCATAGATTCCTCCAAAAGTGCCCCACGAACTTAGTGTCCCTATCTGAAACTATGCTTCTAGGCAATCCATGTAATCTCACAACTTCTCTGAAAAACAAATTGGCTACGTGTGTAGCGTCATTTGTTTTCTGGCATGGTATGAAATGTGCCATCTTGGAAAATCTATTGACCACAACAAATATAGAATCAATTCCCTTCTGGGTTATAGGTAATCCCAATACAAATTCCATACTAATTGCATCCCAAGGCCTTTCTGGAATAGGCAATGAATGATATAAACCAGTGTTTTGTCTCTTCCCTTTTGCATGTTGAAAAATCTTACATCAGTCTACAAATTTATTCACATCTTCCCTCGTACCTGGCCAATAATACAAACTACTCAGTTGTGCAAATGTTTTGTCATGACCAAAATGTTTGGCTAAGCCTCCACTATGTTTTTCCTTCAACAAATTATCTCTCATTGAACATCTTGGTATACACAATTGGCTTCCTTTAAACAACAATCCATCTTGTATCAAATATTTTGACCATGAGTTGTTATCTCTCAACAAAGGATTTTCATATGCTTCATAAGCCTCCTTAAAATTTGAATCTTTCTGATACATTTCCTTAAGGTGCTCAAACCCTAAGGTCTTCACTTGAAATTCTTGTATAACCAAAATTCTCCTGCTCAAAGCATCTGCAACTTTGTTAGCACTTCCAGAAATATGTTTAATGACAAAAGTAAAATTCTGCATGAATTGTACCCACTTAGCATGTCTCTGATTCAACTTCTATTGCCTAGTAATAAATTGCAAAGCTTGATTATCACTATACAAGAAAAACTCTTTTGGAATTAAATAATGTCTCCATTTTTTCAAAGCTTGAATCACTGCATAAAATTCCTTATCATATGTAGAATATTTCTCCTTAGCATCATTCAACTTCTCACTGAAATAAGAAATTGGCCTATTATCTTGACTCAAAATTGCTCTGATGGCTATCCCACTTGCATCACACCTCACCTGAAATGTCTTTCCAAAATCTGGTAAAACCAGAACTGGTTGTTCTGTTATCTTCTTTTTCAACACTCTGAAGCTTTTCTTAGCCTCCTCTGTCCAATTAAAAGACTTATGTTTCTTCTTGACAGTGTCCATCATGGGTGCACATATACCACTAAAATTTTTGATAAACTTTCTATAAAAACTTGCTAAACCATGAAAACTTCTCACCTCAAATATTCTCCTAGGTGACAACCATTCTTTGATTGCTCTCACCTTTTCTGAATCCATCTTCAATTCATTTGAAGAGATCACAAAACCCAAATATATGAGCTATGTCTTCATAAAATAACTTTTCTTCAATTTTATTAACAACTTTTCTTGCTGCAATTTCCTCATCACTAATGTCAAGTGCTTTAAATGTTCTTCCTCTATTTTGTTGAAAACTAATATATCGTCCAGATATACAATGAAAAATTTATCTATGAAGTCCTTCAATACTTCATTCATCAACCTCATGAATGTACTTGGAGCATTTTTCAATCCAAATGGAATGACTAGCCATTCATACAAACCTTCATTTGTCTTGAATTTTGTTTTCCATTCATCTCCCTCTCTCATTCTTATCTGATGATATCCACTCTTCAAGTCTATTTTTGAAAAATAGTTTGCTCCACTGAAACAATCCATCAAATCATCCATCCTAGGTAAAGGAAATCTATACATGATGTTTATCATGTTGATGGATCTAGAATCTGTACACATTCTCCATCCCCCATCCTTCTTTGGACTTAATACAGTTGGCACTGCACATGGGCTTAGACTTTCCTTGACTAAACCTTTATCCAACAACTCTTGAACTTGATTTTTAACTTCTTCATTCTCTTGAGGTGTTAACCCATACACTGATTTATTTGGTAAATTGGCTCCTGGAATCAAGTCGATATGGTGGTTAATACTCTTAATAGGTGGTAATGAGTGAGGCAACTCATCCACTACTATGTCAACACAATTCTCCAGCAATTCTTGAATTTCTTCCACAGAAATATTGGTAAGGATAAATATTGGTTTCCTCACTACAACAAATTTCATTTTCTGATCTTTCTTAACCTCCTTCAAGAATTCCTTCCCACTCATGAGAAGTATTATTGTGTTGGTTTCTTCCTTTTCTTTCTTCTCTTATATTGACAGTAACATGTGGGTTCTACCATTCTTTTCCAGAGTATAAGTATTTTTTCTCCCATCATGAATAACATTCCTATCAAACTGCCATGGTCTTCCCAACAAAATATGACAAACATCCATGGGAATTACATCACACAGAATCTCATCTTTATAGCCTCCGATTTTAAACTCAACTTTGTATTGTTGACTTACCATTACTTGATGTCCTTTCTGCAACCATGATACTTTGTATGGACTTGGGTGTCCAGTTGTCTCCAGCTTCAGCTTCTCCACCATCTCTGTCGATACTAAATTATCAGTATTCCCATTGTCTATAATCATCTTGCAAAATTTTTCCTTTGTCTTACAAGCAGTCCTGAACAACCTCATTCGTTGAACTGGGTCTTCTATTTCTTTCTCTGGCTTTAGAAGAACTTTCCTCATCATAATATTTTTTCCTCCTTCTGTTGCCTCTACTTCCACATTTTTTGGGGCTTCAGAAATGTGTGCTTCTCCTCCTCCTTCTCTTTTCCTCTTGGGACATTCCCAAGACATATGTCTTGTCTTTCCACAGGCATAACATTTAACTCCACCCCCTCTACTTCTTCCTCTTCCTTGAGGAAAATAATTTCTCCCACCAAATGGTATTCTTTGGGAACTTCCTCCTCTTTCAAAACGACCATATGATTTCTCGTTCTCATCCTTAGATTTTGGTGCCTTATCATAGACAACTCCCTTACCTTTATTTAAGCTTCTGCTTCTATTTCGTTGACTCTAGTTTCTAGCCAACTTTTCTTCTGCCTTCAGTGCAATCTGATAAGCATCTTCTACTGTCCTCACAATCATCATGTTGATTTCATCCAGAATTTCATACCTCAAACCATTTATATACCTGGAAACTTTTTCATCATCCTTCTCTCTTTGTCCAGTCCTAATATTCAGCCTATAAAACTCTTCTGTATACTCTTCCACTGTCATACCTCTCTGTCTCAATTTTCTGAACAACTCTATCTGGTAATCCTTAGGTATGAATTTAGCCTTCAGTTTAGCTACCATCTTGTCCCAATTATTTATCTTTTGTTTTCATTTTCTCCTCCTTTCTGCCTGCAATTCATCCCACCACAGTTTTTCATGTCCCTTTAATCTAGTGATAGCATGTCTCACCTTCCTTCCTTCCTTCATTGACCTCTTCATAGTCAAAATACTTATCCCTTGACCTTATCCAGTCCAATAGTTCTTCGGCATCCAAGTTACCTTCATACATTGGAACGTCCATCTTTTCTCTAGCTCCCAACTTCACAACATCTTTCAATAAGCGCTCTTCACCCTCATCTTCCACTGTAGCTTCTTCAATTTTTATTTCCTTTGCATCACTGGCATCTTCAGTGGCAGGTGTTCTCCTTTGTATTGCTTCCATCACTTCCAACCTTGTCAAAGTTCTCTTACTTCTCTTCCTACAGCACGGTTTTCTATAGGTGGTCCTGTACATACCCTCGGCGGCATCCCTTCAACTATTTCCAACACACTGAGTTCAACTTCAAATATTTTTCAAAGCTCTGATACCACTTGGTGAAGACCCCCCTTCTCTTCAAGGGTTGTGCGACCTCTCGGTCTTAGGATCTTCTCAAGACTGAATCGAAATAGTCTTTGATTCCTTGCTGGAACCTCTAAGAAACAATCCAAAGGTCTTTGAGAAATCTCGTCCTTCGTGAACAAGCGCTAAACGCAAGTCTCCTCCACATGACCACACCTAGTGACCACATGCCTATCCGAAAAGGCATGTCGTGATTTCATGTATCAGGTATATGAGTCAACCGACTCTCCGTCCTTCAAGCTCCCGAGTACCAAAATTTCGAGAAGGGATTAGTTCGTGTTAGATCCTCCCTTAACTTAAACCATATGACCTTTCTTTATAACCTGGGGCCAACTCTTTTGAGCACGTCGAGACTTCCCGTATCGGAACTCCTAATGCGATTCACCTTCGTTCTCCCAATACCTGAATTTGTGAAAATTTCAGATCAGATCAATGGTCACCAACAACTCTCCAACCAATGGCTTTGATTATGTCGCGATTTCTCATTTCGCGAATCCTCACAACTCCTACCTCCAACTTCTTGATTTACGAATCAGCAAAACATTGATTTGTCACCATGTGTTCTCTTTCAATGGATGACCCCGATGATTTTGGGCTTTCACGTTTCGCGATTTCATGAAATTCACTCCACTTCTTTCAAGTCCTTTGGTTTTGCGAAATTCTGATAATTCCTCGCAAATAACCGGTGCGCTACTTTTTCTGAGATCTAATGGCTTGAAGGATTTCGGCTCTTTCTGAATGGATCTTGACCCTTAGTCTTATCCAGTGTTCAAAATTATTTTCTGAAGGATTTCTCCCACTCAATCCTCCATATTGTCTCTTTCTTCGAACTTCAATTTTTTGTGCTTCACCTTTGAACACTTCAACTCTTCAAAACTTAGAAACTTTCTAAGTGTTTCCTCTCGAGACTTAAAACCACTACTCCTCCTGATCTTCTAACAATTGAAACTTAAATATCACTCCTTAGTGCTCACTTGCACTTTGTGTCTTCTTCAAAGGACATTCTGACACCCTCCTAGCATACTTTGTGCTCAAATTCCTGAGCTTTCAAACTTTAACACAAGTTTGTTTCTACACTCACTCCTTGCGCTCAATATGCACACTCTGCATGTGAAAATTCCCCGCTATCTCTTTTAAACTTTAAGTCGAAAAATACTTCTTCACACGCACTTCTTGCGCTCTGCATGCACCCCTTGCATAATCTTACAGAAGAGAAACAATTGAACTCATTCAATTATCCATTCATTCACTCACTATGAACATCATACATTCACAAACACATAACAACATCGTCAAACTGTAACAATATCAACACTGTGTATTTAGGTAAATTTCCTCCATTCTATTCATTTCAAAGAAAACATAATTACAATGGTTGTCTTCTTCAAAACTATTACAATGAAAACTTGTCTAAGGACCCAGAGCTTCCTCGCTCTTCTTCCTCCTATCTAAATATTATTACATTATGTTCAAGAGGTTACCTACTCCATTAATGAAACCTAATGACTAATCAAGGAAAATATCCCACACCTGTAATACATTACAGTAGTGTAAAGGATTTACAATGGTTCTATCACTTCAAACGGTGGCCTGGTTTTTCATACAACTAATTTAATTAACGAGAAAATCAAAAATCTCCACACCGCTACCAAGCTAGTTAATTGTCAGTTCAGCTTCTTTGATGTGTTGAGGTGTCGATTATGATTCCACGTCCACTTTCTTGTGATGTGATTGTGATGCTCTGGCATCAAATGTCCTGACAATGGGTGCAGTGATAGAAGGGAAATGCAAGGCTTATATATCGGTGCCTTTGTAGAAGGTGAGTTGCACCTGTCCTGGAAGCAAATGTTTCCAAGCCCATTAATGCCTTTTATTCTTTATTCTTTATTTTGTTTTTCTTTCAAGAAGCTAATCAGGGGACATTTCCCTGGCGTTGTGACCAATGGTGGCAATGTTACCCACAAGTAATTTCATGGAAATGAGAATCTTGGCTCGTGATGAGACCCCCTTTCTCTTGGAAATGCAACCAAGAGCCACTACCCTGGCATGGTGACCAGCTGCTAGTAGTGTCATACCACTAGGTGCCCATGGACCTAATAGGCTGGCTCATGATGAGACCCCCCATCCTCTGACTAGGTCTTGTTTTATTATTTTTTATGGGTCCCTCTTGTTTCTTGCTAAGAAGCTTTTTACTATTTTCTCGGGGATCCCTGGGCGAAGTGTTAGCACATATTTTTGATAGAGGGATGTTTTTCCCTTAGGAAATAACACCTTGGTGAAAAAATGCAGAAAAAGGGGTGCTTGCACAACCCACTTTATATTTTTATCCTAAGTTCATCGATGATTTGATGATTTGGCGTGTTGTGCTAAGGAGTGCTCCGATCTAAGCGATTGAGTAGTACACGCTCAGATCTATGGTCCACATCGCATATTAGACTCCCTCAACCTTTTGCCTTTAATGGGGAGGGGGGGTCTGAGTTGGTGGTTTTAGAACACGGCCCCACCAAAGACGTGTCACCTCCTCAGTAACTCGGACCCCCCCCTTGTTGGAACTTTACCTCTTACC
>ML808040.1:85853-98158 GCA_009831015.1 Picea engelmannii
ACAAAGGTTTATGGAGGAATTGGGAAAGAAGCAGGAGAACAACAGGTTGTATTGTGACAGTCAGAGTGCCATTCACCTTGCAAAGAACTCAGCCTTCCATTCGAAGACTAAGCATATACAGTTGAGGTACCACTTCATACGATATGCCTTGGAAGATGGACAATTGAAGATGGAAAAGATACACACTAGCCAGAATCCTGTAGACATGTTAACAAAGGGAGTAACCAGGGAGAAACCGAGTTCTTGGTCAGTTTTAGTTGGTCTTCAAGAATGAAGATGAAGATGAGAAATTTTCCAGGTCCAAGAAGGTTCAGAGTCCAGCATATACAGAAGTAGTGGAGTTGTTGAGATCAGTATCCAAGTGGGAGATTGTTGGTTGTGGAGCCTGATTATCTTCCTGATTTAGAGGTCTTTCACTTTCAGCCGTGTTTATACCCCATGAAGTATTTACACTCCAGAAGTATGTACACTCTTCCACGTGGGGGAGTGCAGAGGGGGGGTACCCCCTCTACAGGGTCAGGGGGGGATATCCCCCCAGCTGGGGGGTTTGGGGGCAAGCGGGCCCCCAACGAGAGTTCAGGGGCAGTGTCCCCCGATGGGGGTTCAGGGGTGAAGCCCCCGAAGAAAAAATTGCCCTGTAAAAGTATATTGTAATTTCATTGTAAATTTGGATCGTTCATTATAAGGTCGTATATCTAATGATAGAGATTATGTTAGGGTTTTTTTTCCCTAGAAGGCAACCCTCTCTTATGAGGGAAATGTATTGCGGATATGGAGGTTGGCAAGTATTTTATTCTGAGAGAGGAGACTGTGAGAGAAAGAAGAGGAAGTTACAGTGGGTTTTGTTGTAGGTTGTATCCCTTCATTTTGTTGGATAATAATAAAGAAAGGACTTGGAAATTTCTCTGGTGGATGTAGCCCACACTGGGTGAACCACGTAAATTTGTGTCTCTCTTGTATTGTGTATATTTTGTGTTTTGTTTCCGCATTTGTTTTACTTTATTCTCCACGGTCCTGTTTTTCTAACAAAACTTTCATGGATGAACTTGGATTAGAAATCACAAAGACTTGCCATGACTTATATTCTTTTGACTCTAGGAAAGTGAAGTGTCTTGGGGTCATCAAAGATCCGGTTGTGACCTTGTTTTAGCTGCCCATGAAAAGTGTTGTCATGGATATCATGGTGGCTGATGTTCCCCCTATTAGCACTCTATAAATTATGTTTGGATGAATAGACAAAAGACAGAGGTAATTGTTTCAACCAGCTTTAGAGCTGAGGCACTAGCTTGCTCAACTCAAAGAGGGCTCTCTCGTGTCACTTGATACATCTATGGAAATCAATGGCTAGAATTGGTTTGTTTTGGGGTTTTAATAAAGTTTTTTAAGAGATAAAGATGACCTTTGGGCTATGGGGTCAAGAATGTAGGATGCATTTCCAAATCGTGAAAACAATCAAGAGGAAAAGGATAAATGAGGAAGTGAATTCTGAGTTTATTCTTGAAAATTTTAGATGGTATCAGAAGAAAAGAAACAGACAACTATTATCATAGAATTATAGTAATGAATTTTGAAATGGTTCAGAAGATATGAACATAGTCTAAATTGCCAAGCCGAGAACAAATGAATTCTGGACTTTTAGTTTCTCAATTTAGACAGAAGAAAGAAAAATGAAAATACAGAATAACAGGAATCACACACTATGAGAGAAAACGAGACTCATAACACCACCAATTAGAATCTTTTCATAAAAAGTCCCAAAATATGCCTCTACACCCATGTATTCATTCAAGGCCCAGAGATTTATAAAGTTTTCCTACATAGAGGGAAGGCTCCTCTTTTCTCCATGCTTCTATACTCGTGAGGCCAAGCATATATAGAGGAATTTCATATGGAATTTAAAATGTTCCAACTTCCTCATAATTCTAAAAACATATACAAGTTACAAAAAGGAAGAACAGTTGTATTATTTAAAGGAGCCGTTAGTAATCGGTCAGTCATATCAGGACTCCCTTCTCTTAATCCGACATTTGTCCAAAACTATCTGAAATACACCAAAATTTTACCTGAGGATTCACCTCATCTTGTCGATTTCCTCCTCCAGGGTACTCCACCAATCGAAATTTTCCCCGACGCTCTCTATCATCTCGGTTTTGGCATCTGATTTCCTCCTTTTTCTCCTCTTCTTCTATGTGGCTGGGTGGCAGTTGTTTTCTGCATTTTCATTTATGACAATATCCCTCATAACATGGTTTAATTTTACTCCGGACTCTATCTCAGTTTCAGGTTCGGTATGAAATTTAGTCACCAGCATCTGCAAGACCCATCTTTCATTCTTACTTATTGACCTGCCTGGTACCTTAGCTGAGAACCCAGTCACGCCAGACACTATTTTACGGATATTATCCATGCCTTCTGGACTTCGTAGAGACCTTGATTTGGCCACCCTTTAAGTTTACAGAATTCAGGAGCACAGGCCGAGCTTGTTTCTCTTACGCATAAGATGACAATTTCCCAGAAAAGGATAAAATGATTCATATCTGAGATTTGATGGTTTGTGTACTTTGCTCACGAATTACTGTCGCAGTACCTTGGTGTGCCACACTTCATCAATCCACTTCGAATGATGAGGCTTGAGTTAGTTATGTGGCGGCATCCTTTTGGTACGTCATCCGGGAAAGTACCTAGACCGGTGATGTGAGGTGATCTGACCAACCACCATCCTCCCTGCGAGCTATCAACATGACGTTTTTAACCACATGACATAGGGGCCATAGAAAAAGTGATTTTGGGAAATCCACCGTCTCCCCCGATGTGTGTGTAAGAGCGCCACGCGTTCCCCGTCGAAACTAGAGTAGTTTTCCCCGGTCTGCCTTCGCGATGTTAAGTTTCATGCTATTTGTTTGTCTAATGTAGGATTTAATTGTAGATATGAGATTCCTCAAGATCGATGGCCCGTCGAGATACTCCCTTCCCACTTCTGCTACATTCATTCATACGCCAAAGAATATAGCCAAGCGCCCTGAACTATCGCGCCTCTATTGTGGTATAGCGTCTCGCTAAACTTCAAAAGTTTTTAGATCCCGATAAAAATTGTTAGGGTGATAACATTGGCTCCAACTGGGGATGATATCCTCCTAGCAAGGTAGCAAAGAACTCGTAGACCCGGTTCCTGATCCATGGGGGTTTTCCCCAAAACATGTGTGTCCTGCTCCTACCAAGCTCTATGCACTGCTTCCAACTGTATGGGGGATGTCCAAGTGCATTATTGAAAACTGATTGTATCTAGTGCTAGAAAAATCAAACTGGAAAATGCTTGACCAACAAGCTTATTTTCACATCCCTACCTACCCTAAAACTATTGGGATGACCACTCTCTCAAGTGATGCAAAAGTGTCAATGCAGCCAATCAAGCAATTGGCTTCCTGATTTTCCTTTGTTCACATTTTTCTCAAGCTGGTAGAAAAACGTAAAGGATGGCGGCTGAAAAAACAAATTGAATCCAAAATCTAAGTTTATGAATGAAGCAAATTCATCCTTCACTGAAGAATGTAATAGACTGGCCATTGGATCTTGAAAATCATGAAAAATCATTTCTCCCTGATGAGAAAAAACTGAAAGGCAAGTATCTTTCATTAGTGTTAGTTGTTTTTGCTCTATTTCTTCTGTTTTGATAACATCTTTGAATGAAATGGCGATGATAGGTTTGTCTACTTGGCCATGCATATCAACAAAAATATTCATATATTCTTGAACATCTTCAAATATGACAGCCATATAATATGCACCAAGGCTATCCTCTTGTTCATAAAACAACTCTGATGTGGTTTCATTAAATTTCTGGAAATTTGTTTGAGGACAACCACTTTGACTTTCCAGTGAATAAATAGAAATAAGTTCATGCTCATGCACTACTTCACAGTCTAGAGCTCCCGCGGATCGATTTTCAAAACCCTGATTTTCAAATGACTTGAATAAAACCACTGCCTCTTCATTATCTTTATGTGTTTCTGATGGAAAAATGGCATACACTGCTTCATCTATGTCATTTGTTTCTTTATTGTTGGAAACTTCCATAGATGCAATTTCAGAATCTTCATCCATGTCTATGTTGCTTAAAAATTTAACCACGATGTCATTCTCAAGGGAAGAGAAAATACTCTGAAACACCTTTTCACATTGAGAATCCATATTGATTTCAGGATGGAGAAAATGACCTTGAACAATAATTTCTGGAGCAACTTTTTCTTCCTTTTCAGGCTGATAGTTGAACATAGACTGCAAATCTGAGCTGACATGATCCTTTATGTGATTGTCCATAGAATTATCATCACCACTCTGTTCATGCTTGGAGGATCCATGTCCTGAGATACTACAAATATTTGTCTTCAATAATTTGAAAGAAGCAAAACATAATGGTAGGTTTGTCCTACCTGATTTGAAACCGTCTTCAATTCCATTGCCAACATATGGTTGTATTTCAGCGCAAGCAATAGGGTCTTCAAGCGCATGAAAAGAATGTTGTGACATATTGTCATTCCGCTCCATTGATCTAGTGTGGCTTTGCATAAGCACAGATTCTTTTTCTTCGATGATGATTTTAGGATTTTCTTTCAGCAATTTGAAAGAAGAAAAGCATAGAGGTAAGGAATTCCCTTCAGCTGATTCGATACTTTCTTCTTTGTAATTGTGATATGCAGCCTGATTTCTTTCATTATATTGTTGAAAAGGAACATTTTCTGATAGAGAACATGTGGTTGATTGTTCCAGGGGGTCAACGTCGTAATCATCATATTCATCATATATAGGCAAATCATTAGCATATTCCATGTCATCTAACAAGAACAAACTTAGAACATCAACCTGTTCTTCAACAAGCTACTTTTCACACTCATATTCTTGACTATCTACAAATGAATACATAAAACGATCAGCCCTCTGTTCATCATGAGATGGATCAACACCTCCTCTTTCAACAAGTGGGATGTAATTTTTTGCAAAATCGTTAGCATTGGAAACTTCAAGAGGGCCTATGATATTGTCAATTCTATGCTCAAGATTTCAATCAACTATTTTCTGTTCATATTCACTTTCATGTCCTTGAACATTCAACCCCTCATTTTGGGTTTGTTTACATGCTTGGATTTTGTGTTGAATGTCCTGAGAATCACTAAACATTTGTTGTAAGGACCCAGGTCTTCTTTTCATCCGGAGGAAAGAAAAATATGGATGAAGAGCAGTTGCATAATGGAGCATGGCAGCAGCTTCAGAGGGTTGAATTTCTTTGGAAAAATTATAATAGACGCTAGAGAAATTTCTACTGAATACAGAAATAGATTCATTGTTGTGTCTTTTCAAGGCATAAAACTCAATGAGTTGCATCTCTAAGGATTTCTCCTTGCCCCAAAATTTAAAAAAAAAAACTTCTTCAATTCCACCCATGAGCTGATGGTTTTTGGGTGTAAGTGTTTGAACCAGTGTTTGGTGTCTCCTTTCAAGGATTGAGAGAAAAATCGCATACACACATCATCGTGGTCAATCTCGAATAAATCTATAAAATGCTCAAACCCTTGAATGTGTTTTTCAGCAGATATGATACCCAATTCTCCGTCGAACACAGGTAGGAACTCATAGTAATTTGGAGGAAAATCATGAAGGGTTTGGGGTAGATTTAAGGGTATATATATATGTTGGGACTTAGGGGGTGTTGAGCCAAGAACAGTGGGAGAGACATTGGTCTGATTCTCGCGGGATTCATCAACTTGGTCATTGTCATTGCATGGCCTAGGTGAAACCTTTTTATCAGAACCAGCGACAAGGCGAGGGTATGCATGTGCAACGTATAGAGGAGGAAATATAATTTTAAGTCTTCATGATCATTATTAAGATACAATAGGTAAAAGAAAGTCTCTTTGTCATTTTCAAGGAAGGAGCAGAGGCAACTTAAAATGAAAAGTAAAATGCTTTGTAAGAGGTCCCATTTTGAGTACCTGTTTTCCCTCATGATTCCCTTCCTTGCCCCTTTCAAGGGGTTTCATCTTTCAGTGAAGTTTTTGTCTCGTGCTTGAAGTATTGAGAGCAGGGTCGCCTCTTGGAAATTCGGGATTATTTTATCAGTGGAGTCACCAAAGCAGGAATACAGCCAATGTGTGCCTAAGTGTCTGTCGCTCTTAGACCCTAGAACTCAACCATGTCGTTCTTCCCAGGGAAAATTTTTAAATCTCATCCCCGGCAACGACGCCAGAATGTTAGCACTCCATAAATTCTGTCTGGCTGAATAGACAAAAGACAAAGGTAATTGTTTCAACTAGCTTTAGAGTTGAGGCACTAGCCTGCTCAACTCAGAGAGGGCTCTCTTGTGTCACTTGATACATCTATGAAAATCGGTGGCTAGAATTGGTTTGTTTTGGGGTTTTAAGAAATTTGTTGAAGAGATGAAGATGATCTTTGGGCTATGGGGTCAAGAATGTAGGATGCATTTCCAAATCATGAAAACAATCAAGAGGAAAATTCTAAATGAGAAAGTGACTTCTGAGTTTATGCTTGAAAATTTTGGATGGTATCAGAAGAAAAGAAACACACAACTATTATCAGAGCATTATAGTAATGAATTCTGAAATGGTTTAGAAGAGATGAACATAGTCTAAATTGCCAAGCCGAGAGCATTGAATAATGAATTTTGGACTTTTAGTTTCTCAATTTAGACAGAAGAAAGTAAAATGAAAATACATAATAACAGGAATCACACACTATGAGAGAAAACGAGACTCATAACACCACCAATTAGAATCTTTTCATAAAAAGTCCCAAAATCTGCCTCTACAGCCATGTATTCATTCTAGCCCCAGAGATTTATAAATTTTTCTTGCACAAAGGGCAGGCTCCTCTTTTCTCCATGCTTCTATACTCGTGAGGCCAAGCATATATAGAGGAATTTCATATGGAATTTAAAACATTCTGACTTCCTCATAATTCTAAAAACATATACAAGTTACAAAAAGGAAGAACAGTTGTATTATTTAAAGGGACCATTAGTAATCAGTATGTCATATCAGGACTCCCTTCTCTTAAGCCGACATCTATCCAAAACTATCTAAAATACACCAAAAATTTACTTGAGGATTCACCTCATCTTGGCGATTTCCTCCTCCAGGGTACTCCACCAATCGAAATTTTCCCCGATGCTCTCTATCATCTCGGTTTTGGCCTCTAATTTCCTCCTTTTGCTCCTCTTCTTCTTTGCAGCTAGGTGGCAGGTGTTGTCTGCGTGTTCATTTATGACAAGATCCATCATAACGAGGTTTAATATTACTCCTGACTCTGTCTCAGTTTTAGGTTCGGTATGAAATTTAGTCGCCAGCATCTGCAAGACCCATCTTTCATTCTTACTTATTGACCTACCTGGTACCTTACCTGAGAACCCAGTCACGCCAGACACCATTTGACGGGTATTATCCATGCCTTCCGGACTTCGCAGAGACCTTGATTTGGCCACCCTTTGAGTTTACAGAATTCAGGAGCATAGGACGAGCTTGTTTTTCTTACGCATAAGATGATAATTTCCCAGAATAGGATAAAATGATTCATATCTAAGATTTGATGGTTTGCGTACTTTGCTCACAAATTACTGTCACAATACCTTGGTGTGCCATGCTTCATCAATACACTTCAAATGATGATCCTCGAGTTAGTTATGCGGTGGTGTCCTTTTGGTACGTCATCTGGGAAAGTATCTAGACCGGTGATGTGAGGTGATCTGACCAACCACCATCCTCCCGGTGAGCTATCGACATGACGTTTTGAACCACGTGACATTGGGGCCATAGGAAAAGTGGTTTTGGTCAATCTGTCGTCTCCCTCGATGTGTGTGTAAGAGCGCCACGCATTCCCCGTCGAAACCAAAGTAGTTTTCTCTGGTCTGCCTTCGCAATGTTAAATTCCATGCTATTTGTTTGTCCGATGTAGGCTTCGACCGTAGATCTGATATTCTTCAAGATCGATGGCCCACTAAGCTACTCCCTTCCCACTTCCACTACATTCGTTCATACTTCGTGGAATATAGCTGAGCGCTCTGAACTATCGCGCCTCTACTATGGTATAGTGTCTCGCTAAACTTCGAAAGTTTTTAGATCCCGATAAAAATTGTTAGGGTGATAACACCCCCCAAATTTGGCATGATATTTTCAAGATCTTGGATAAAAAGACTTGGAGGAACCGTGCATATGGACCTCACATATTATACCATTCCTGTGTTTGGTGGGGAGCATAGAAGACTGTATAGGGAAGCCCAATTGGCCTACATTATTAGTGATGAAGCAAACCCCACCAACCATCCTATTTTCGCACTTGATACCGATTTGGGATCCAGTTTATTGCAACTCACTGATGTTCCTGAACCTCCTCTTGAAATCGGAAAACAATCCATTACTCTTTGTGAATATTTCCCCCCCATCACCTCTGTTTGGAAGATGTTTTTTGATGGAACCTCTTCTGGAGAGGGTGTTGGTGTTGGAGTGGTCTTTGTTTCACCTACTCAAGAGACTATATCGTTTTCTCTACAAGTTAGAATTTGAGACTACCAATAATGTGGTAGAGTATGAAGCTCTTGTTTTCGGTTTGAGAGATGCGAAATACATGGGGATTGAAGAGATATCAGTATTTGGGGATCCTAAATTAATTGTCCGTCAGATCAAAAATATTTATCAAGCTAAGCACCCTAGGCTAAGAGCTTATAGAAATGAAGTGTGGGACCTGGTTGATAGTATTTTCTTAGTTTTCAACATTTCATTTATTCCAAGAGAAGAGAATGCCATGGTTGATTCTTTGGTTGTCTCAGCAAGTAATTTCAGAGTCCCTCTACCACCTAAACTCAGGTATGATGTAGAAGTGAAATATAGACCCTCTATACCTGACAATGTCAAGCATTGGAAAGTGTTTGAGGATGATCATGAGATTAAAATATTCCTTGAGACTGTTGATGAGTTCTTTGCATTACATATTGATCAAGATCATGATTCTGAAAGTGACCCTCATGCTGATATTTTTCTAAACAAAATTTCTAATCGTCGTATTGTTCAGTTTCCTAGCAATCATATTCCAAAGGGACTAGTTCCTTTGGAAATATTGTTTGACCAGACTGATGTGGTAGTGAAGGGTAAAGGTTCAACTAATGATGCTAATGTAGCTGAGTACAATGTTGGCACAGAGAAGGATCCAAAATTTGTCAAGTTGTCAAGTAGCTTATCAAGGGAACAAAGGGCTGAATATGCTAAGTTTTTAAAAGAGTTTGCGGATGTGTTTGCCTAGACATATGAGGATCTCAGAACATATGACACAAGTGTCATTGAACACAAGATCCGATTGAAGGAAGAGGCCAAACCATTTAGGCAGAAATTGAGACAAATAAATCCTATGTTGCTGCCTATTATGGAGAGGGAGGTAAAAAAGTTGTTGGATGCCCAGATCATTATCCCCTTGAGATATTTTGAATGGGTAGCCAACCTGGTCCTAGTGAGAAAGAATAATGGAGAAATCAGGTTTTGCGTCGATTTCCGAAACCTTAACAGAAGCTCCAAGAAGGATAATTACCCCTTGCCAAATATGGAACACATATTGCAGAGGGTGACAGGTGCATCTAGGATCTCCATGATTGATGGATTTTCTGGCTACAATCAGATCTTTGTCCTGCCTGAAGATAGAGAGAAGAAAACCTTCACTACTCCTTGGGGTACATTCATGTATGCTAAGATGCCCTTCATATTGATGAACGCATGGGCGACCTTTTAGCGAGCCATGGACATAGACTTTATTGGAGATAAGGACAAGTTTGTATTCATATATCTAGATGACATAACAATGTTCTCACAATCTGATAAAGAGCATTGTTATCATCTTAGAAGGGTGTTCTTGAAATGCAGAAGGTATGGTCTCTCCATAAATCCCAAAAGTCATTGTTTTCCATGAAGGAGGGAAGATTACTAGGGCACACAGTTTCAGCTAAGGGGGTCAGGATTGATTCAAACAGGGTAGAATCTATCCAAACCTTGTCACTCCCTAGATCCAAGAAAGAAGTTTAGTCATTCTTGGGGAATATCAATTTTTTGAGAAGGTTTGTTTCTAATTTTGTTGAACTGGTAAAGCATATTACATCATTCTTTAAGGAAGGGAATGAAATCAAATGGACTGTTGAATCTCATAATTATTTTGATCAAATAAAGAAGGCCTTGACCGAAGCACCTGTTCTCATCAGTCCTGACTACTCCAAAGATTTCTTGATCTTTTCCTTTTCTTCATTTGACACAGTAGCAATTGTTTTACTACAGAAGAATGTTGAATGGTTAGAGAAGCCTATCGCCTTTTTCAGCAGGGCGTTGAGAGATGTTGAGATAAAATATGATATCAAGGAAAAATAGGCCTATGCTTTGGTTAATGCCCTCAAATATTTCAGGGTATATGTTCTGCATTCAAAGGTAATTGCATATGTCCCTTCAACTTCTGTAAAGGATATTCTCATTCATCCTGACATAGACGGAAGAAGCAGCAAGTGGATTGCCAAAATCCTCGAATTTGATCTTGAAATAAAGCCCACCAAATTGGTTAAAGGCCAAGGTTTAGCTAAGTTGTTGGCTTAATCTAATTGCAAAGCTTTGGGGGTTAATTTCATTAACACTTTCTCAGAAAATCAGCAATCTGAGTTGTCTAATATAGGACCACAAGTCAGCCCCCCATTGGCAGGATGTACTTGGTACAAAGACATTATATTTTTTCTATGAGAATTGCAACCTTCTGATGGTATGGATAAGAACAAGGCAAGAGCCTTAAAGCTTAAATCAATTAGATACTATCTTATTGATAAAGTCTTGTATTAGAAAGACCCTCTAGGAGTGTTGTTGAGATTTTAGACCCACAAGAGGCCCAAAATATTATGTTTGATTTTCATGACAGTTTATGTGGGGGACATCACTTCTGGAGGACCACAACCTACAAGATTCTTAGGGATGGATATTTTTGGCCTAGTCTATTCACCGATGTCTGTGCAAAGATAAGGGCTTGTGTTAAGTGTCAAAATTTCTCCAGAAATTAGCAACTCAAGTCTTTTCCAATGAAGCCTGTGGTAGCTTCAAGACCCTTTCAACAGTGGGGCCTAGATTTTATTGGAGAAATTCATCCTTCTTCGAGTGGTCATCAAAGGTGGATATTGAATTCCATAGATTATTTTACCAAGTGGATAGAAGCCATCCCCATAAGGAGTGCTTCCCACAAAGTAATCGTTGGTTTTCTTGAGGATATTATGGAAAGGTTTGGTTGTCCAAACAAGATTGTCACTGATAATGTTGCATATTTCAAGGATGAATCATTTCTCTGGTTTTGTGAGCAATTTGGAATCGATTTGATCCACTCTACTCCTTACTACCCCCAAGGGAATGGACTGGCAGAATCCTCTAACAAGATCCTTATAAATAACAGACAACAAGAAAGCATGGGATTCAAGGCTCAATTCTTCTTTGTGGGTTGATAGAGTGACAACAAAAAGGTCTCTTGGTGTCTATCCTTTCCAGCTTGTGTATGGAGTTGAGGCCATTTTTCCTTCTCATCTTACCTTGCCTATGGAAAAATTCTTCAAAGACTACCAAGGAGATCCTGATGATATGATCAGAAGAATACAACAATTGGTCGAGGCGCAACAGACTAGAGAGCAGTTGTTGGACAAGCACATGAACATCAACAGAAGATCAAGCAGGCTTTTGACAGGAAGGTAAGAAAAGAGGATTTCCAGTTCGGATATCTAATACTCAAATGGGATGCGCCCAAGCAAGACAAAGGCTTGCACAGTAAATTCGACACCTTGTGGATTGGGCCATTCAGAATCTCTGAAGTATTTTCAAACAATACTTACAAGTTGTAGAATTTGGAGGGTGCTGAAGTTTTTGGTGGCCCTGTAAATGGGCATTTTTTGAAGAAGTTCTTTGCTTGATCCATGAGTGGCATTTTCACGCCATTGTAATTATCATTTTTCTTTTTTTTTTGTAGCTAACCCCATAGCCCTAATGACAGGAACTGAAACTATTGAAGTTCTCAGAGCCTCACAAGGCAGCATTTATCCCCCATGGAGCCTAATGTTAGCACATATTTTTGATAGAGGGGTGTTTTTCCCTTAGGAAATAACACCTTGGTAAAAAAATGAAGAAAAAGGGGTGCTTGCACAACCCACTTCATATATTTATCCTTAAGTTCATCGATGATTTGATGGTTCGGTGTGTTGTGCTAAGGAGCTTGTCGATCTAAGAGGCTGAGTAGTGCACGCTCAG
>ML808041.1:12953-62808 GCA_009831015.1 Picea engelmannii
CAAATGGAAAAATCACTCTGATTTCTTTTAATCTTGCAACTGAAGCAAAGCTTTCTTCAAATTCAATACCCTCAAATTGAGCATACCCTTTACAGACCAATCTTGTTTTATTTCTTACTATTTGTCCATATTCATCCAATTTGTTTCTGAAGACCCATTTGGTGTCGATCACATTCTTGTCTTTTGGTTTGGGCACAAGTTCACATGTCTCATTCTTCTCAATTTGATTTATTTCTTCTTTCATAGCATTAAGACAATGCTTATTTTCATTGGCTTGTGCAATGTTATTGGGATCTGTTTTAGATAGCAAAGGAATGTCCAATCTTCTTCTAGTATGAACTCCTATATCTATATCAACGAGAATCTGTTATTTCTTTATGATTTTCTTCATTTTCTATATCAGTAGACTTTGTATCCATGGCTAGGAAAAGGAATTCTTCTTTACTAGCCATGTGTTCTCTCAGGATTTTCCTTCTAGCGGTTAGATTGTTTCCAAAGGAACCTGCTCTGAAACCAATTGTTGAACTTATTCTTATACTAAGAGGAGGGGGGGTGAATCAGTATACGATACTTTTTACTTTAAATGATCATTCATCAATCATTCATTAACTTTAAGAAGTAAATGCATGTAAACTCAAATCACAGTACACAAAGTTTAATTTGGAAACCCTTGTGGGAGAAAACCACAAAAACTTATCTTTATAAAATATTGTAGGAACCAACCTACTAGAGACACCAATATATTTAGTTGAGAACCAACTTGGAAAGATGTTTTGTAGGCACCAACCTACTAGATACACCAATCTCTTCAGTTGAGTACCAACTCAGCAAGATATTTTGTAGGCACCAACCTACTAAATACACCAATCTCTTGAGTGGAGCACTGACTTAATAAGACCTACTTAAGAAGCAATCTAAGATCTTCAAACACAAATTACTTTTGACTTTGCCTGCATGCTTCATACTTCATGCATTTCATATCATCATCATACCCTTAACTTTCATGCTCCAACACATATCCTTGCTTCATACCCTAGACATAGCTTCAAACTCTAGTCATATTTAGCCTCCATGCCATAGCGAACCTCATAGCACCATTCCAAGAATAATTCCATACTACAACATCACAACCTTAAAACAACGCACTTTTCAGCATCATAGACCTTAGTCCTTCGTAGTGCACCCTTAAAACTCCAAGAAAACTCCTCTCGCGCACCTTTAGACCCTAAGAATACTCCCTAACTCCTCTTGCACACCTCAAATATCTTATGTGCACTCATACTTTCTCTTATTGCTTGGATACTCTTCAAATGTGCACATTTATCCTATATTTATAGTGCTTCAGTGTTCACTTATGGGGTCAACTTGTAAAACTCATTGGGCCAACCTGTGGTTTCTATATGGGCTGACCTTATACAATCTTTCATATCTCCTCATTCCTAAGGAGTTAAAGGGAGTACCATATACCATTGGAAAGGTATTGGAATAATGTTTTCAATCATATATACTATGCTCCCATTTGAGATATGTCTTCAGAGAAAAATTTTCCTTCAAATATAGGGTATCCAAAATGAGCATCAAAAATCCAAAAACAATATTTCCAACAATCTCCATCTTGCAATCTTTATCTTGGACATATGTAGTCTACCCCTATTTTTTATATCAATGAAAACAATATTTTCAACAATATCCCCCTTTGTCATTGATGGAACCCTTAGTTAATTCTTTAATACTCCCCTTCTCTGGAATTGTTCCTCTATCTGCAACTTATCCCCCTTTGACATCAGTGGAAAAGGGTTTCCCCCCCTGAGCTTGTGCTTCCATTTACTAAAAAAATGAGAGGGATATCACTCTCACCTTCTGTCTAAGATATTCAAATGTTTCTTTGGGAATGGTTTTTATATACAATATGTTCTTTGGTGGCAATGTATTCCATCTTAACACTTTGCTTGACTACTTTTTCTCTTACGAAGTGGTACTTTATGGGAATATGCTTCATCTTTGAGTGCATTCTTTGAAATATTGATTTCACTTGTGTTATCATAGATGGTTGATATTGGTTGATCATATTCTACCTTGATATTCTTCATTTTTTGCATCATCCAAAGAACTTGTGTGCAACAAGTTGTTGCAACAATATATTAAGTTTTTGTTGTGGATATAGAGATTGAAGCTTGTTTCCTTCTCAACCATGATACTAGACAGTTTCCTAGAAATAATTCTCCTATACTGGTACTTTTATTGTCATTAATACTTCATGCTCAATCTATATCTGTGTATTCCATTAGAGTGGAGTCCTTACTTCTTGAATACCACAAGACAAAGTCCAAAGTGCCCTTCAGACATCTTAATATTATTTTTATTGCTTGGACATGTGTCTCCTTTGGTGTGGATTGAAATATTGCAACCAATCCTACTGCTTCCATGATGTCTAGCCTTGATGTTTTCACACATAGTAGGTTCCCAATCATTGGCTTGTACATTGTTTGATTTTTTTTTGTAGATTCAACAACTTTGTTCGACTTACATCCTATGGTCAAGGATGTACTGGAAAGTGCATATTATTCCATTCCAAATTTCTTCAACATTTCCTTGATATATTTGGTTGAGAAATGAATATGCCAAGTTTGATGGATTGATAAATCTACAACCCTAGACAGAATGACAATTCTCCAATCATGGGCATATCAAATTATTTTCTCATTTCTTCTACAAATTTTCATCTCATTCTATCATCATTACTTCCAAATATGAGGTCATCCACATAAACCACAATGATTGATATATTTTCATTGTCTATTTTGATGTAAAGATTGGTGTCTACAGATCCTCTTTTGAAACCTTATTGTTGTAGGTATTTGTCAAGTCTTGAATACCAAGCTCTAGGAGTTTGATTTAGTCCATAGAGTGTTTTCTTAAGTCTGCATACATGATATTTGTTTTCTGACAATTTAAATCCTTTTGTCTATTCAATATAAACTTCTTCTTCTAAATTTCTATTTAGAAAGTCTGATTTGACATCCATTTGATAGACTTTGAAGTTTTTGAAACACACAAATGCCAAAATCACTCTGATTTATTTTAATCTTGCAACTGGAACAAAGGTTTCTTCAAAGTCAATACCCTCAACTTGAGCATACCCTTTACAGACCAATCTTGCTTTATTTCTTACTATTTTTCCATCTTCATCCAATTTGTTTCTAAAGACCCATTTGGTGTCAATCACATTATTTCCTTTTGGTCTGGGAACAAGTTCCCATGTCTCATTATTATCAATAAAATTTAGTTCTTCTTTCATAGAATTAACCCAATTTCATAGCATCATTTGACAACTTATATACTCATGATGACTCATTGTCCTCATTTACAATCCTTTCCCTATTTTCAAGAGTTGAACCCCCCTTTTCCTCCCTAAAAACATATCAAAAAATATCATTTTTCAAGATGTACATGACTCTCCTTAAAGAAACCCGCGTACATACGTGACTTTCTAGTTAGAAATCTGCATACATGTTTAATTAGCTCAAAAAAAGTATAATTCCCGATATTTCGGGCGGAGATGATGAGTTCCCTAGGTTCTCGACCTCCTATATCCCATGCATAACTAATCCAACTATTAAAAGAGAGTATAAAAGAGAGCCTTGGGATGGAGGAAAATCATATCAAAGAGATGCATCCTTATGCTTGAAGTTTCCTTATAGCCCTGCAAGCCCTTGTTGCCCTATATTTATGAGATTTTCTTACCCCCATGAAAACCCTTGTTTTCAATATTTGTGTTCCTCTTTATCTCATCGGGAAGAAACCTATTGCTTCCTTGGGCCCATCGAGACACAAAACTTTGGAGGTAGTATTTTTCATATCAAGCCTTGGGTGGAGGAACTTGGATCCTAGTTCTGGGATCATGTCACAGCGGTTACAGTTTGTAAACAACCACTTTTTTATTATCAATAAAATAAATCTTATTCTCGTTCTATTCTTTGTGTTAATTCATGATTTTAATGATATTATGTGTATAATATCTTGAACCTAACACAGAATTTGAATTTATGATATCTAATTAGTTATTAGATAACTATTTTCTTGTAGTTGCATACTTTCTTTGGTTGCAAGCCTTTCATAATATTGTTTTTAAGGATTTCAGGAGCAAAAGACCTCAAACGAGATCTACTTCAAACGTAGGGTTCCAGGTATGTTCCTCTTCCTTTCTTCTAACAATTAGTTATTGCATGTAGTTATTTATGATTGATTGTCTAATTAGAGGCTAAGAGGAGTCTTTTAAGGGAATTGCTCTGTTGTGACCCTGACCCAAACCCATAGGACTTAAATGTTTGTAATAGAATTGGAAAACATACTGAGGATTCTCCCTTTTTAGATCGTTAGGGGTGCTTGTTTTTTTCATTTATTTTGATGTTTTTTTATTTGTTTTAATTCTTTCTTTAGCCTTCTCTAAATTTATACAAACATTTTTTACTCTTCCATCCCTCCTCCCTCAAGTTTGAGGGATTTTTATTGGGTGTACCTAAGTTTAATTGATAACGATCGTTTTTGCTTGTTTTTCATCTTTTTTGAAGCCTTGTTTTAGCTAGTTTGGGGGTATTTTTTGGGGGGTTTGGTCCCAAAACGTTTTGTGGCATATAGGAGGTTGGTAAGGCCTTAAATTTTATTGGGAAAAAAAAAAAATTGATCCATTTTTGTTCCCCTTTTACCCCTTGGATTGCATGACTATCAGACTAGTCTTGTTCTCAGGATCTCAGTTACCTGGTCGTTGTTGTGGTCATTTTTTAAAATTGAGTTTGTATTTGAATTTGATACTTCTCTTGTGTGCTTTTCTTGGATTTTTCAAACACAAAAAAACTAAAATTTATTTCTTTTAGAATCTTTTATTTAGGTTTTCTTTGTTAGAAAAAAGAAAAAAATGAAAAAAAAAACTTAGTTTGTTGCTAGTTAGGTTTCTTTATTTCTATTTCTTTGTTTTGTTTTATATTTGAAAAAGAAAGATGTATTTTCATAGGCTTTTATTTTTTTCTCATATTCAAAAGAAAAATAACAAATAACATCCTTTTTATTTCTTCTTCTTTTCGCAAGATGTTGCATTGTGCATTTTGCATTAGAAAGAGAAAAGATTGCATTTCAAGGTTTGAAAGATTGTTCATGCATTTTTTTTTAAACTCCTTTTCATTGAAGAATTAATGAAAATTTTTCTTTGTCAGTGTTATTATAAGTTTCATTTTTGCAAGAGTCTCAAACAACATCAATTTCACTTCCATAACCTTTGAGTAAAAACAGCCAATAAAATGAACGTTAAACTTACAATTTAATAGACTTGTTTCTAGGGTTCATAAACAAGTTTAGGTTTAAGGTTCATAAATGAGTTGGTATCCATAGTTTATCTTAATAGGTATCTCAGAGGTGATTGTGGGGGGTTTCCCTTGGTACCTGAGCAGATATCATATCACACTTTTTAATACTACTGGAGGGTGCCCCATGAAGCAAAGGTACTTGCATCGGATAAGGTTGGTTAGTGGAGGTCGAGGTAACTACTTCTCACTCCTTCATTCATCAATCTCAGAACTTGATCAACCCATGCTTATATCTGGAAGGTCACTTTCCATTTTTTCATTGCTTTGGACTCAGGACCTTATCCACCTAGGCTGAAGTTTTGAAGAATTTGTTTGCTTGTGATGTTTCTCTTAGGAATATTTAGTGGAGTGTTTCTTTGTATAGTTGGCCTTAGGTTGTGTCAGTATCACCTATTTTGGATTGGTGATTCAACGTGGGGAAGGAACTCTAGTATTTCTCTTGAAATCATGCATCCACCTCCTAGAAGGCATGGAATTTTATACCACTAGTTCACCAAAGTTAGTGTGTGAGACTTTTTTGGACATGAACAATCTCACAAGGGACTAATCAATGCATAAGAATGATATGGCCAAAGTTCTTGAGGACACCAACCAAGGGAATTCTTGTTCTTTTCCATTCTTTGGAAATGTTGGTACTCCCTTTGTTATCACATAAAGTTGTCAGGAGTCGTAGGTGTTTTTTCTGAATACCCAAGTCGGTACCCCTGCTCCGTCTCCCTCTTTTCCGCACACCATTTCTAAGATTTTTTCCCTTTTGGTTGATAAGGTCAATTTCCCTTTCTGATCAATGATCTGGTTTTCCTTAGTGTCTTCCTTAACCGATTCTCGGCTCAGGGGTTTTCTATTTTATTTAAAGGATGAACACATATCATGATCTTTGGTCCAAATTACCGGTCATCTTATTTGCTATTGATTGAGCTCACATCGGGTCGTCCAAGTCCTTTGTTTGTACAGTTAACGACCATGAGTACAAAGTGCAACATTCAGAACAGTCCATTTCGGAATTGAAACACAAGCAAGTAGATAGGCTTGATTTTCAACGACGGAGATCCCTTGAATAGTTCATATCAACAACTCTCGGGCGTTCGAGATTTCAAAGTAGCGCAAGGATTAACGACTAGATAGAGGAGCCGAAGTCTCGAAGTAAATCTGAGCCATTGAAGGCTAAGGACACATGGAGGAAGATACCTCACTTCATAGGATTGTAAGAGTTATGCATTGAAAATCCCCGAAGAGCCGAAGCCCAAACTCTCGAAATAAATCTCGATCGTCCAAATCAAGAGGACACGCGTCACCAAATCTCACACTTCGAAAATTCGGCAATTCGGAGGATTGTAAGAGCTATGCACTGAAAAGGCCTAAAGCTCAAACTCTCAAAGTAATTGTGAGTTTTTTATCTTTGCAGCAAGAAGCAGGGTCCATCCAAGAGCAGCGCATCGCAAAAAAAGTGGGGCTTTCCCAGATCGTAGATCGTGATCATATCAATGGCTCGCGTGTATTTGGCATGTCAAAATTGCGCGAGGATTAGTGGCTAGGAAGAAGTCACGGAGTTGCAGATCAAGCATCGTGCATCCTTCTCCATTTCACAGTCAATATTTACTTCAGGAACCCGAACTTCGGGAGTTTTATCTCCTCCCCTCCCACTTTCATCTGGATCATTTTCTTCTGAAGTCCAAAGATAGTTGTCGTGTGTCCATCCAAATCTAACGGTGGTAGTTTGCTTCGGGACTCCGAGCTTTGGGAGTTTCAACCTCCTCGTTGTTGTTTTCATCCAGAATGTTTTCTCTCGGAGTTAACAGATCCCTGCCACGTGTCCTCCCCAGATCGACGGTCGTCGTTCACTTTAGAGCTCCAGCTCTACATGCATACCACCCCCAAGCTCTGAAGTGACAAAGTACATGGCAGTCATCATTTCAGATATGTGGCGTTCTCGTCAATCATGACACTTGGCATCCATCTGGCGATGACATGTGGCACACTGTCCAGGAACCTTTGGGCATATCATCCACTTGTTTCCAACTGACACGTGTCATCTCTCTTTTCATGACACGTCAACATAGTGACATCAGACCACCACGTCAGATCAACCTCCAGGAATTCTTCTTGTTCAGCGCCAAGGTAGCGCCATCTCCAAGCACGGTTAGAATGACCCTAAAGTTGGTAGGTGGATAAACTTTAGCGATGGTGCTAAATTTAGTAGGTCGCCCAGATCGTAGATCACGATTAGATCAATGACCACGTTTCATTGTAGGGACGCAACATGCTCAAACGATAAAATTCTTGAGTGGTCCCGCAATTGAAACCATGGTATAGTGAAAGAGATACGTGGGGAAAGGTGGTGAATTATGGGCTCAAAAGTGACGTGAATCCAAACTGCCTTTGATAGCCCCGCAATCACATTTTCATATAGCACCAAATCTGAAAATGGTGTGTGGCATGCCCCTAGGCATAAAGCCTCATCCTGGTCTCGATGAAGGATAAGTTAATGAGAAACGAGTGGTGTTTGAAACCTCGACTCACTCCATAAATAGAAGGTGTGGAGCGTTTGGCCATGGAGACAAAGTTGTTAGCCAGAGGTACCATGGTGGACAAATTTTCCTATAGGCCCATGCTGAGATGAATTTGCGTCTAATAGGAGGATACACACACAATTTGACAGAAGAAGGTGCAGATGAAAGGATTTGAATGGAATGGCTAGATCACACCCCTAGTAGTTGTGGACTGAGCTGAGTATAAATAGATTAGTTCAAGATTTTTTTAGGTTCATCAACTAGTTGAGTCGAGCTCCCTACTATGTGATTTTGATGCTAGAATTGTTCTTTGGTTATGTATCAAATTTGAGACTTTCTCATTAATAGAAGTCAAATTCTTTCATCTCTTTGTTTAAATTGTGTTGAAACACTCCCGCATGGAGGATTCAGTCAAGGGTTGTGGTTCTATTGTAATTTAGGTTTGATTATAGTAGTGATGTGACCAGTTTTAGTCAGCTTCCTTGTTACCTTATTTTCCCTTATGCTGAAAGGTTTGGGCATGGAGGATCCAGTCGAGTTGTTGTAGTTGCATGATAATGTAGGTTTGATTATTATGATGCTATGACATATTTCAGTGTCTGAAACTTGAGTTCAAGAGTGCTCTTGAGCCTGAGTTTTTCTTCACCAAGCTACTTGAAAGTCATATTCCCATAGTAGTCTTTTTCATCTCTCTCACTAAGTCTTCCTTCTACTCACACTTAAACTCAAATCACTGATTGAAGTTAATGAAGACCTCACTTCCCTGTGCATTTCTTGTCCAGTTTCTGTGATTAAAATCATTCTTGTACTGTTTTTTGTCCATCTGACCTCCATTCATAAAACCAACATCCACCAAACATTCTAATGGGTATTGGGCTTATCCTCTTGCAATCTAAGGGTGACTCTCAGTGCTAAAACCCTTAATGGCCATGTTGAACATTCCTAGGTTGAATGTTGGGCTGCCAGTTTGGTTTTGGACCACTCTAAATGTCCTAAATGCTCTTGATGCTTCTTAGATAAGTACCTTATGTATTGGGAATCGTATGGATGTTGATCCTTTTCTTTCTACATCCTTGAAGCATACTCCTTCTCCTTCTCCCTCTTTTGGTGAAATTATTTCTACTAGTAACCATAAGTCTAAAGGACTAGGAAGAGAAAGAGTAAGAAGCAAAAGTTGTCGACCTTTGTAAGTCATGTTAGAGACCAACACTCGGACTCTGCTAGTCATGTTGAGGGAAACCCACCAGCCACTACAAATCATGCTTGTGGAATCAATATTGTTTAGAAGCCTAAATGGATAGGAAATAATCCCAAGTTCCCTTGAAAGTTATGCAAGGGATATCACCTTACTCATTTGTGCCCTACTATTGTCGTGGTATGAAGAGTGTGGTCCTTTTCTGAAGGCCCTTCTAGTTCTGATTCATCTTTGGTTTCCCGAAAATCTATTCAACCATTGGTTGAGGAAGTGGTTTTCACACACCCACAATGGGGCATAAATAAATTTTACTTTTTCTTAACTCTCTTTAGTTTCCCCTTTTTTTTGTTGCAGGTTCTTCCAATCCATGACTCTTTCCTGAGCCCCCTTTTGAAGGGTTTGAGAAACAGGTGCTAGCTTTCCATGCTAGCCCCTTCCTTCATATGTCCTCAAGTTGTGACCACACTCTCCCGCGATTCAAAGGTCCTAATCTCCTCTCTCGCAAATCGGGATTTCACGTTTCACGACTTTGGAGGTTGGCTTACCTTTATTTCCCCGATTCTCGATTTCCTGATATTTGCTTTCTATATGAACGATCTAGATCCCTCCTTTGATCAACGACTATGATCCTTTCACGAACTCGGACTTCATGAGTTGCGAGTCAGTGAAACGTTTATCAAATCGCGTCTTCGTGTATCAGATATTTGGATGTGATTCAACCCTAACTCTTCCGATACCCAAACTCCCGACGACGTTAGATCAACGGTCCACGATCTCATGTGATCCGATAGTACAGATCCTTTCTCACGAATCAGGTCTTTCCTTCTGAAGCTTATGAACTTGAAACAAGTTAACCTCTTGGACCTCATCTGCGCTCTTAAAAATCACTTATCTCTTCTGAGCTTGGTTCTTAGGGTATTTTGAATTCCCACGTACTCTTTCGTTAATATGCTTGCATCAGATCAACAGTCCATGACCTTCCTTGATACAATGGTCCAGTTCACATCGCAACTTCTGGTTTCAGAAGTTTAGTCGTGCCAACGTACGAATCTCTTGATGTGTGAATCCTTGATCTCGCCAATCCGACGGTCAAGTAGGGTCCTGATAGATCCTTAGATATACGGTCTATATCACATCGCAACTTTAGGTTTCGGGAGTTTAGTCGTGCCAATGTGCGAATATTCTGATGTGTGAATCCTCGATCTTGCCAATCCGATGGTCAAGGAGGGTCCCGATAGACCCTAGATCTACGGTCGTGATCACATCGCAAATTTGGGTTTCAAGAGTTTAGTCGCGCCAACATGTGAATCTCCTGATGTGAGAATTTGTGAAGACTAAAGGAGTCGAGTCGTTAACTCCTGCACCCCTTCTTCAAATCTAATGGTCGTGATAGACCCTGGGTTCTTCCGAACGGACATCATCCAGTCATCTTCTAAACAAAAGGATATTTCCTTTCGATACTTGAACCTCACTATTCTTCCTGAGCATTGTTGGCTCTGAAGGAATTAAGAGTTTTGCACTATTTCTTTTGAACGTAACGCTTGAAAGTGTTCTTCCACGCACTCCTTACGTTCATTCCTCAACTCTAGAACTTAATATGGTCTCAGTCTCTGCCCACCTTGCAGAGACTCAGTGCATACCTTCACTACCTCTCATGAGCTTAATAGACTCTGTCCTCGCATTGATTTCGAGGTTCAACCTCAGCAATCAGGGAAGTACTCACGCGACTCTAGGATGGTGACGAAATTCTCTGGGAAAGTGCTTCCGAGGAATTAAAAATAGAGAATAAGGAAATCAAGTAGATATAAAAGTTCTCAAGGAATGAACGCATACTTCTAACTTAATCATTCAATACATAAACCATTACAGGCATATAAATACAAGTCATGCATTCATTATTTCCAATTCAAAGCATAAGGCATAAAAACACTTATCAGAGCCATAAGGCGTGATGCGACTGTTGAGAGGGGTGCTCGTTTCCACCCAACCATAGGCTCAGTCACTCCCAATGGATTTATCACTGACCACCCCCAATCTTAGGCCACGATGCTTTGAGATTCAATCTCTCATTTCCAGCTCCACGGAAGTTAGGGATGAAGGTTACTCTCCTTCTCCCTATACAGGAATAGATGAGGATAAAGGTTACTCTCCTTCTCCTAACTCAGTCTCTATTCTTTGTGATCAAAAATCACTTTCACTTTCAATCTTTCCTCGGACCCGAGATTTTCCTCTCTTGTCTCTGCATTCCTCACAGACCCTCTCCCTGCCCCCACGACACTTCCTTTTTTTCCTTCCTCAGCAAGATTGTGTGTGGCTCGAAATATCAGTCTGTGGTTAGGTCCGGAAGCCTTACAGATGGTCGGTCTACCCCATCCCCTCATTAACTCTTTAGGAGGCCTTCCCACCTACCAGTCTGACTGCAATTCATTTTGGGTTAGAGGGTTGTTCTGATCTTGAGCAATTAAAACCAGCATACTAATGTTTATGTGGAGGTTAACGCAACCATTTTGGGTCCCCTCCACCATCTTCTCATTATAAATCATGGTCTCTCTTAGCACATCCCCTTTACAATAGTCATGCAACACATTTCCATTATCTATTAAAATAACAAGGTTTACATTCATCCAACTTCATACAAAGGTTCACCAAATCAAACATTCACACTTTGAGTTTTCCATAGTTCTTGGCCAGTAAATTTATATTTATAGACTAGGGGAAACAGGGTGTTACAATTCATTCCCCCTTAAAGGAATCATCGTCCTCAATTTTCTATCTATCAACATGATAGGTATGTACAGAAGTAAACAGAATCGGATATGCATGTCTCATGGCATCTTCCATTTCCCACGTAGCCTCATATAGGCCAAAGTGTTTCCATTGCACCTTGACCTGTGCAATGGTTCGGTTCCTGAGTTATGTTTCCTTCCTGTCTAGTATGCATTGGGGTTCTGGAAGGAATTATCCCTCTGGTTCCACCTAGATCACAGACCAGTCAATTATATGATTAGCATCATGTACATATTTCTTCAATAATGAAACATGGAAAACATTATGTGCCTTTACTGTGGGAGGAAGTGTTATCCTATAGGCTACAGGTCCCAGTCTATCTAATACTTCAAAGGGTCCACAATACCGAGGTGCCAACTTGGCACAGGATCCTATTCTCAGAGAACTCTTATGGGCTCTAACTCAAAGATAGACATGGTCTCCAACTTTGAACTCTCGGGGAGTTCTCTTTCTGTCGGCATAACGTTTTTGTTGGTCCTGAGCAATTTTCAGATTTTGCCTTACCTGCACCACTTGTTGTTCCATTTCTTTCAGCATGTCAGGTCCAATTGTAATTTTTTCCACTGGATTACTCCAGATGATTGGAATCTTGCATTGTCTACCATAGAGTACTTCAAAATGGATCATCTTCAAGGATCCCTGATAACCGTTGTTGTAGGAAAACTCTACCAATGGTAGGTAGTATTCCCACTTCTTAGGTTGATGCATTACATGCATCCTTAGCATGTCCTCTACTATTTGGTTCACTCTTTCTATCTTTCCATCAGTTTGAGGGTGATAATCTGTGTTGAATAGTAATTTTGTCTCCAGACCAGCCATTAGGGATTTCCAAAAGTTTGAAGTGCACATGGTATCTCGGTCAGATAAAATTTCCTTGGTCATGCCATGCAGTCTAAATATCTCCTTCATGAAGATGTTGGCAATATCTATGGCCTTGCAAGTTGATTTGATAGGAATGAAATGAGCAGACTTACTCAATTTGTCCACCACGACCAATATGGCATCATTTTGCTTGGTCAACTTTGGTAATCCGGTGATGAAATACATAGAGATGGTTTCCCATTTCTATTTTGGGATCGGCAGGGGTTGTGATAATCATGTTGGATGTCGGTGCTTTGCCTTAACTTGCTGGAATTCTAGGAACATAGCTAGATAGTTAGCTATGTCCTTCTTTAACCCAGGCCAGTAGAATTGTTTCTTAGTGGTCGTGATCATATTTTGATATCTTGGGTGACCAGTATATGGTCTTTTATGAAGTTCATCCATTATGAACCTCTTCAAATCATCACAGTTCGGAATATACAATATGTTTATGTAATTCAGCAACCCTTCCTTGAGCATTTGGTAGACTTCGTACTTTAGTCCTACAGGCTCTTGTCTTAGGTATGATGTCACTATCTTTAAGAATGCATATGTCTTTTGTGCATTTCTGACTCTTTCCCTCACATCCATTTCGTACGTTCTTACTGCTACCAAATGAATCGTTTTTATACTTCTGCTAAGGGCATCGACCACCCTATTTTCCCTTCCTTTGATGTGTTTGATTTCGAAATCAAACTCACTAAGAAGATCCATCCACCTAGCTTTCCTAGGATTGAGCTTTGGTTGATCAAACATGTGCCTCAACCCACAATGGTGTTTCATAAGCACAAAAATCCTTCCCAAGAGGTAGTGCCTCCACATTTTTAAAGCATGTATTATGGCAGCCAACTCTAGGTCATGGATCACATAATTGATCTCATGCTCATTTAATTTTCGGAACGCGTAGCAAATTACACGTCCCTCTTGCATAAGGACTCCTCTGATTCCTTCCTTGCAAGCATCTGTACACACGAGGAAATCATTATCCGGGTCTGCAATCTTCATCATGGGTGCATGGGTCAGGAGGTATTTCAGTTCCTGAAATATTTCTTCACATTTTGATGTCCAAATGAATTTGATCTTCTTTTTCTAAAGGGCAGTGATTGGACAACCAATCTTGGAAGATCATTTTATGAACCTTCTATAATATCCTGCTAAGCCCATGAAGGATCTGATGTCTGATACATCCTTTGGGGTAGGCCATTCCATAATAGATCTGATCTTATCGGGGTCCACTACCACCCCTTCCTTAGAAATGGCATGGCCTAAATAATGGACTTGCTTCTGAAAGAAGTCGCACTTGCTAAAATTAGCGTAGATCTGATGCTCTCTTAGTACTTGAAGTACGATTCTAAGATGTTCTTCGTGCTCCTCCCTATTCTTGGATTATATTAGGATATTATCAATGAAAACCAATATAAATTTGTCTAGAAATTTGCTAAGTAAGTTATTCATCAAGCACATAAAAGTGGTGGGGGCATTGGTTAACCCAAATGGAATTACCACGAATTCATAGTGACCATACCTCGTTCTGAAGGTTGTTTTGTGGATGTCTTCATCCTTAATCGTAACTTGGTGGTATCTTGTCCTTAAGTCGATATTCGAGAATATGGAAGCACCTCCCAATTGGTTAAAAAGGTCATTGATTCTTGGTAAGGGGTATTTGTTCTTTATGGTTGTCTTATTGATTTGTCTGTAATCTATGCATAGTCGGAGTGTGCCATCTTTATTTTTCAAAAACAACACAGGAGATCCCCATGGAGATACACTGGGTCGGATGTATCCTTTTTCCATCATCTCCTTTAGTTGTAGCTTGATCTCAACCAGCTCTGGCATGCTCATCCTATATGGCGTTCTAGATGCTGGTATCGCTCCTGGTATAAGATCTATCAAGAAATAAATATGCCTTCTCGGAGGTAGACCTAGTACTTCTTCAGGGAACACGTCCTTGTATTTCTTAGGAGGCCTTCCCACCTACCAGCCTGACTATAATTCATTTTGGGTTAGAGGGTTTTTCTAATCTTGAGCAATTAAAACCATCATAGTAATGGTTCGGTGGAGATTAACGCAACCATTCTGGGTCCCCTCCACTGTCTTCTCATTAGAAATCGTGGTATGTCTTAGCATATCCCCTTCTCAACATTCATGCAACATGTTTCCATTATCTATTAAAATAATAGGGTTTACATTCATCAACCTTCATACAAAGGTCCACCAACTCAAACATTCACACTTTGAGTTTGCCATAGTTTGTGGCCAATAAAGTTACATTTACAGACTGGGGGAAACAGGGTGTTGCAATTCCTTCCCCCTTAAAGGAATCATCATCCTCGATGTTCTATCTATAAACATGATAGGTATGTACAGAAGTAAAAAAATCAGATATGCTTGTCTCATGGCATCTTCCATTTCCCACGTAGCCTCATCTGGGCCAAAGTGTTTCCATTTCACCTTGGCCTGTTCAATGGTTTGGTTCCTGAGTGATGTTTCCTTCCTGTCTAGTATGCATTGGGGTTCTGGCAGGAATTCACCCTCCGGTTCCACCTGGATCACATACCATCCAATTACATGATTAGCATCATGTACATATTTCTTCAATAATGAAACATGGAAAAAATTATTTGCCTTTACTGTGGGAGGATGTTTTATCCTATAGGCTACAGGTCCCACTATATCTAAGACTTCAAAGGGTCCACAATACCAAGGTGCCAACTTGGCACGGACTCCCATTCCCAAAGACCTCTTATGGGCTCTAACTCTGAGATAAACATGGTCTCCGACATTGAACTCTCGGGGAGTTATCTTTCTGTCAACATAACTTTTTTTTCGATCCTGAGCAATTTTCAGATTTTGCCTTATCTGCACCACTTGTTGTTCCATTTCTTTCAGCATTTCAGGTCTGATTGTAATTTTTTCCACTGGATTACTCTAGCTGATTGGAATATTTCATTGTCTACCGTAGAGGAATTCAAAAGGGATCATATTCAAGGATCCCTGATAGTCGTTGTCGTAGGAAAACTCTACCAATGGTAGGTAGTATTCCCACTTCTTAGGCTGATGCATTACATGCATCCTTAGCATGTCCTCTACTATTTGGTTCAATCTTTCTGTATGTCCATCAGTTTGAGGGTGATAAGCTGTGATGAATAGTAATTTTGTCTCCAGACCGACCATTAGGGATTTCCAAAAGTTTGAAGTGAACTTGGTATCTTGGTCAGATACAATTTCCTTGGTCATGCCATGGAGTCTAAATATATCCTTCATGAATATGTTGGCAATATTTATGGCCTTGCAAGTTTATTTGACAGGAATGAAATGAGCAGACTTACTCAGTTTGTCCACCACGACCAAGATGGCATCATTTTTCTTGGTCAACTTTGGTAATCTGGTGATAAAATCCATGGAGATGGTTTCCCTTTTCCATTTTGGGATCGGTAGGGGATGTAATAATCATGTTGGATGTCAGTGCTATGCCTTAACTTGCTAGAATTCTAGGCACGTAGCTAGATAGTTAGCTATGTCCTTCTTTAACCCAGGCCAGTAGAATTATTTCTTAGTGGTTGTGATCATCTTTTGATATTCTGGGTGACCAATATATGGTCTCTTATGAAGTTCATCCATTATGAACCTCTTCAAGTCATCACAGTTCGGAATATACAATATGTTTATGTAAGTTAGCATCCCTTCCTCGAGCATTTGGTAGCCTTCGTACTTTAGTCCTGTAGGATCTTGTCTTAGGAATGAGGTCACTGTCTTGAAGAATGAATCTATATTTTTTATTATTATGACTCTTTCCCTCACATCTGTTTCACAGGTGCTTACTGTTAGCGCACAGTTTGTAGCTAGGAGAAAAGGCTATAAGGTAGAAGGCCAAAATAGCATAACAGGAACCTATCCCACCCAATGTCACCTTGATGGGTAGGTTTTTTATTTTTAGGGAGGCTGGGCCCAGGGGAGACGTCCCCGGTGACCTGGGGTTTTGAAAGGGCAAAGGATAATAGGACAAGGCCAAGTTCCCCTTTTCATAGATCACCGACAATCAGATAGTCCCGGCTAAACAGCCAATAATAAAGTATAACCAAAGAAAAGAAAAGCACCTGCTTGAGACAATACAACAAGGAAACTGACACGTGCAATCTTGGTTAGTACTTCATATATGTTAAAGTATATCTGATATTCAATATGAGCAATTTAAAAGTAAATATTGACGAAGTCAATGTTTACAAAATAGCAATGGCATTAATATCACTTCATCAATAAATTCTTGAATGATACGACATTCAATATAACAAATAACTTCTTAACTCAATTAATGCCTTCAACTACCATTCAATTACTCAAAAGTGAAAACGTTACCTCAATAAAGATGAAATATTCAATGATGACGTTAGCAACTTAGGGTTAGTAGGTTAGGGTTAGTGTAGTTAGGGTTTCATTTTAAAATAAGTTCGAGAGTGTTTGGATTTGATTTCACTTCAACGCTGGAGGATGGGGATCAGTGCCTAAGGGTTAAAGGAGTCAATAAATGATGGACGTAAGAGTTGAAGGGAAATAGATTTCAAAGGAATGGAGGGAAAAGTTTCAAGGTGTTGCTAGAGCAGAGCCTTAAAAGCAGAACCCTAGGGGAGAGAGGCTCACTCTAGTGTTGCAAAAGAAAGTCCTCGTGCTCTCTCCTCCTTCCCGTCAAATGACTAGCCCAAAAGCAGAAAAAATAGACCAAGACAAGAGGTTTTGTTGAGGGAGGTGTTGCTAGAGCAAGGCCTGTCAGAAAACCCTAGAACAGTACGACCCTAGTGTAGTAAGCCTAGGCCAAGGACATCTCACTCTTCTTGGCTCAAAAGGGTACGACTAGCATAAGGAAGAAATAAAAAGGAGTGTATCTATGGCTAGGCTCTCTTTTTCTTCTTCAATGGCTTAAGGCTTCTCCATCAGGGGACATGAGACAATGACCTACTTGTGTGTTTTTCCCCTAGGGTTTTGATTCAAAAATATTTATAAATAGATGCAAGAAATCAAACTACAACCATTCAATCAAGAAGTTTTGAAAAAAAATACTTACAAATAATCAAGAGATAACCATGCAAACCCTAGTTGTAACACCTTCCTTCAAGAGAAGCACCATAAATTCCAAAAATCTCTTCCTTCAACAAGTGTGCATCACTTAGTTCAGCCAAAAACCCCAATAGGGCGCTAAAATCAGACCTCACTAATGAGTGAGTGATAATTGATGATCAAAATGAGAGTAAAAACCCTCAATATATATTGTATCAATGAACTAAATTAACTTTTAGGTCATAAAAAGGCCGACAAGGCCAAAATACCAAAATAATATTTTTTTACATTAAATGTTTATTTTAAAACCCTAATTGAGAAAAAGGTGAGACGTCGCCCCTTCTAATGGAGACGTTAGCCCCTTTTAGGGCAAATGCAACAATAAAGAGCAAAACGTTAGACCTCTTTGGGCCTCTCCAACATGCCACACGTGCCAACTGCCCTGTCAAATTGCCACATGCTCAAGATGACATCATGAGCCCATAGGTGATGTCCTGGGCCATCCAGGGCAAGTGTTTCACTGGAAGTGGGTCAATCCCACTAGGCTGGGCTCTTCCAAAGTGCCTCTAATGAAATGTCCTCTTCTTCTCCAATGAAAAACCCTGATTAACCACCATCCTATCTCTTCCCCCTAATGGGGTCTCATCATCCATTTGGTGGGCTCTTCAGCCCCATGGAGGTCCGAACTGATCATCTCCCCATGTGTACCGGTCCAAACGATACCTGTCCGTAGGGCATGGTCCTACACATCAAAAGCTACGCCCTCCATGGGCTCATCAGTCATGGGGATCATAGCCATGTCAATCACATTTCATCATCAATATTATTAAACATATGCATAAAACCCCTAATATATCAGTTAGTAGCTCAAAGACATTACAAAAACCTGCAATACACGACTGGAGAAAAAGACAAGATGTCCTATGGGGATAGTATCCACAAGAAAATGAAAGTTTCCAGGAAGATTTCATCCAAGCCATGTAAGTGAGGTGATGTGGCTAGGGGATGTCCATACATGTGGATGTAGTGAGGGTCGAGGATGCATAGTGTCATATGTGGGTGCCTTTGTAGAAGGCGAGTTGTACCTGTCATGGATGCATTTTTTCCAAGCCTGTTCTTGCCTTTATTCTTTTCTTGCTTTATTCTTTTATTTTCTTTTTCTTCTTCTTTTTTTTCTTTTTTTATTCAAGGGCTAACCAGAGGACACTGCCTTGGCATGGTGACCTGAGCTGACAGTGTTACCCACAAGTACTTTCACAGAGATGAGAAGGCTAGCTCATGATGAGACCCCCTTTCCCTTGGCCATGCAACCAAAGGTCACTGCCCTGGGATGGTAACCAGATGGTGGCAATGTCATATTGTTAGGTACCCATGAACCTAATAGGCTAGCTCGTGATGAGACCCCCTATCCTCTGACTAGGTCTTGTTTGTTATTTTTTGGGTCCCTCTTGTTTCTTGCTGAGACGATTTTTATTGCCTTCTCGGGGATCCCTGGGTGACGCATCTCAAGGTTTTATTTCTAGGATTTTGTCTTTTGTCAGCTTCTTTTACCTTTTGGTCTGTTAGCCCCTTCTTCCCATGAGATAAGATGCAATCCTGCAAATAGATCAACCCAATGCCCAGACAAGGGGAATGGGATAAATGAGCGGGAGACAAGATGAAACAGTGGTGCTATGATGGGAGTGGATGATGGATTTTCAGAAATTTCCCCAGTGGCAAACCAAGACTTATGGGCACAAGCTTTCTAGGGCACCCAGTCAATTTCCCCAAGCTTGGTCATGTAGGCTAATGTAAGATCCAAGAAGTTGTTAAAGATAAAAGGAATCAGATGCATATATTTAAAGGTTTTAATGATCAAAGGTGACACATACCATGATACCTGGACCAATTACCTCATGGAGCAAGAACCTCTTCTGATACAAGACCAAGCCGATGGTGATGGATGTTGCTACCACTGACAAGATCAAGTTGATGGAATAATAAAAGGATGGGCCCTCCAGAGCCATGCTCAAGTCAATCCTGCTCTCGGTACTCCATCTCTAGGACTTGTGGGCCTCGAGACATGATCTCCTAGTTATCCCTAAAAATCGGGGATAACACTTACTGCTGCCAGATGAATCATTTGTATACTTCTGCTAAGGGCATCGACCACCCTATTTTCCTTTCCTTTGATGTTTTTTATTTCGAAATCAAACTCACAAAGAATATCCATCCACCTATCTTTCATGGCATTGAGCTTTGGTTGATCAAACAGGTGCCTCAACCCACAATGGTATGTCATAAGCACAAATATCCTTCCCAGAAGGTAGTGCCTCCACATTTTTAAATCATGTACTATGGCAGCCAACTCTAGGTCATGGGTCACATAATTGATCTCATTCTTGTTTAATTTTTGGGACGCGTAGCAAATTACACGTCCCTCTTTCATAAGGACTCCTATGAGTACTTCCTTGCAGGCATCTGTACACACGAGGAAATCATTATCCGGGTCTGCAATCTTCAGCACGGGTGCATGGTTCAGGAGGTATTTCAGTTCCTGAAATCTTTCTTCACATTTTGATTTCCAAATGAATTTGATCCCCTTTTTCTGAAGGGCAGTGATTGGACAGCCAATCTTGGAAAATCCTTTTATGAACCTTCTATAGTATCCTTCCAAGCCCATGAAGGATCTGATGTCTGATACATCCTTTGGGGTAGGCCATTCCATAATAGATCTGATCTTATCGGGGTCCACTGCCACCTCTTCCTTAGAAATGACATGGCCTAAATAATGGACTTGCTTCTGAAAGAAGTCACACTTGCTCAACTTAGTGTAGAGATGATTCTCTCTTAGTACTTGAAGTACAAGTCTAATACGTTCTTTGTGTTCCTCCCTATTCTTGGAGTATATTAGGATATCATCAATGAAAACCAATACAAATTTCTCCAGAAATTTGTTGAGTACGTTATTCATCAAGCACACAAAAGTGGTGGGGGCATTGGTTAACCCAAATGGCATTACCATGAATTCATAGTGACCATACCCCTTTCTCAAGGTTGTTTTGTGGATGTCTTCATCCTTAATCCAGACTTGGTGGTATCCAGTCCTTAAGTCAATCTTCAAGAAGATGGAAGCACCTCCCAATTGGTTGAATAGGTCATCTATTCTTAGTAAGGGGTACTTGTTCTTTATGGTTGTCTTATTGAGTTGTTTGTAATCTATGCACAGTCGAAGTGTGCCATATTTCTTTTTCACAAACAACACGGGCTCTCCCCATGGAGATGCATTGGGTTGGATGTAGACTTTTTCCATCATCTCCTTTAGTTGTAGCTTGATCTCAACCAGCTCTGGCATATTCATCCTATATGGCTTTCTAGATTTCAGTACCGCTCCTGGTGTAAGCTTTATCAAGAAATAAATATCCATTCTCGAAGGTAGACCTAGTACTTCTTCGGGGAACACGTCCTTGTATTCTCTTAATATGGGGTGGTCCTCTAGGTTTGGTTTGTTGTCCTCGATGGATTCCAACACTTGTATTGCATATAAGGAACACCCTTTTCTGCAATACTTCTTCATTTGAAGGGTCGATATTTGTCTCACTGAGACAGGCTTCTGAATCCCTTGGAGGGTCATCCTTATCCCTTCTTCGTTTACACATTCTAAATTTTTATGATAATAAACCACTTTAGTTTTATAAGAAGCCAATAAATCCATACCAATCAACAATTCATACGAACCCAGGGGAAGTATGTTAAGGGTCGATCGGGTGGGAAATCCACCCATGATGCATTGACAGGATGGTATGGCCTCTGCCATCTTTCTTTTGGTCCCACTAGCTAATTGCACCAACAATGGTTTAACATGTCTAATTGGTTTCAATTTACACTTATCAATAGCCTAAGGGGCCACATAACTCAAATTAGAACCTGGATCAATTAAAATAGAAACTAGATGGTTGGCGACCATACCTTCCAATTCCACTACTAAACCTTGGTGGTCAGCTTGATTATTGTCCAAGGCTGCATAGATTCGTGGCATGCTCCTAGCCACATCATTGACGGTGATATCTTCATGGATATTGTAGACTCTCTTACTATTATGTTGTATGTGTGGGAATTCCCTCAATTTATGATCTTCTCCACAACCCCAGCATTTTAAGGGTTCCTTCTTGAGGTTATCAGTCTTTGTTGGGATTGTCTTAAAAGGTTTATTTCCACTTTGAGAGGGGAAATTTTGTTGATATACACTTCTAGTAGGAATGCTCCCTCTAGAATATTTTCCATAGTTCTTAAATCTTGAGGATTTAAACCCTTTCTTCTAGAATCCCAAATTATTATTCTTCTTCCAATCCTCGTGGGATCTTGTCTTACTCCCAAACTATTCATAACAATACCTCGCCTTCCAGATAGCTTATTCTAAGGTCTTTGGTTCGTCGAACTCAATCCTCTCTCGGTAGGTCTGAGGTAACCCACTAATGAACCATTGTATTATTTCTTTTTCATCTTTTATGTAGGGTACATACCTCAGTAGTTCAAGGAATTTATTGAAAAAATCATCTATGGTGAGCTTCCCCAGCCGGAGCTCATAGAATTCCTTAGTTTTCCCATCCATGTATTTTTCTAACAGATACTTCTTCTTGAAGTATTTCTCAAAATGTTTCCATGACAAGTCCTTCTCATGGACTCCTTTCACATTCCTAAGGTCTTCCCACCATATGGAAGCCTTTCCATTCAGGTTGAAGATGGTTATTCGAGCCTTTAAGTTTTCAGAGTATTCATGGACTCTGAAATACTTCTTTAAACCAAGCAGCTAAGATTCCACCTCTTCTCCCTTCTTAATATCTCCATTGAAAAAGGGTGGTTTGGATTTTTCTTGAACTCTTCAGGACTATGGGTTTTGGAATGCTTATGTTTATTTCCTTTCCTATGAGGATATGAGCCAACCCTGCTACTAGAAGATCCTTCGAAGTTGTTAGCTTCATTTCCAGAGGACTCTCCTGATGAGTGTCCCCTCCCTCCAGGTTGGACCTTCTTCGCAGTACTTCTTCCAGTGGGGTCACTTAGGGAGTCATATTTTCGGATCTCAGGTGGACTCTGAATTCTCTTCTTGTGTCATCGGTCCACATGACTGGTTGCGGGTTCATGTTGCAGTTGCCTATGTATGTCGAATAAGATATTTAGCAAGACTGTGTTAATTTTTGTTTGTTTCTCTTTCTCCTATATCAATCTCTCGTTGTCGTCCTTGAAACTCTGTAACTCAGCCCTGAGGCTCCTTACAGTTTCAACTAGATCTAGAGGGGTTTCTACCACCCTCCTTTCATCAAATTCTTTGCCTCTATTTTGGGAGCCATCCCCCACTTCATGACACATCACCATCCTTTACTCTTGGAGTTTTCCTGTGATTCACTAACTGCTCGAGTGTTGAAAAAAAAACTTGTTGTTAGCTAACAATATATCAATTTATGAACAATACACGGTTCAATTTCTTAAATGCATACACACAGTAGAAAGTTTCACTCTTTTCTTTAATAACATTTTTAACCGAACTTTTAAGAAAGAGACAAGGTAGGGTGTCAATCCTATAAAAGTACTCCAAATAGCGTTTTTAAGAGACTCGTGTGTAATCCCAAGCAGGCCAAGTGTTGTAACCATGATCTGATACCATTTTGTCACACACCCACAATGGGGCATAAATAAATTTCTCTTTTTCTTAACTCTCTTTAGTTTCCCCTTTCTTCTGTTGCAGGTTCTTCCAATCTGTGACTCTTTCCCGAGCCCCCTTTTGAAGGGTTTGAGCAACAGGTGCTAGCTTTCCATGTTATCCCCTTCCTTCATATGTCCTCAAGCTATGACCACACTCTCTCGCGATCCAATGGTCCTGATCTCCTCTCTTGCGAATCAGGATTTCGCGTTTCACGACTTTGGAGGTCAGCTTACCTCTGTTTCCCAAATTCCCAATTTCTTGATATTCACTTTCTAGATGAACGGTCTAGATCCCTCCTTCAATCAATGACTATGATCCTTTCGCAAACTCAGACTTTACAAGTTGTGTGTCATCGAAACGTTGACTTCTCTCCATGCGGCCATTCTCGATGGACAGCTAGGATCAAATTGTGGCTTCATGTATCAGGTATTTGGATTTGAGTCAACCCTGACTCTTCTGATCCCTGAACTCTCGACAGAATTAGATCAATGGTCCACGATCTCTTATGATCTGACGATCCATATCCTTTCTCGCAAATCAGGTATTTCCTTCCGGAGATTACAAACTTGAAACAAGTTCACCTCTTGGACCTCATCTGCGCTCTTAAAAAGTGCTTATCTCTTATGAGCTTGGTTCTTAGGGGATTTTGAATTCCTACATACTCTTGCGTTAATTTTCTCACATCGGATCGAAGGTCCATGACCTTCCTTGATACAACAGTCCAGATCACATCGCAACTTTGGGTTTCGGAAGTTTAGTCGTGCCAACGTGCAGATCTCCCGATGTGTGAATCCCTGATCTCGCCAATCTAACAGTCATGGAGGGTCCCAATAGATCCTTAGATCTACAGTCCAAATCACATCGCAACTTCGGGTTTCAGGAGTTTAGTCGCGCCAACGTGTGATTCCCTAATCTCGCCAATCCGATGATCAAGGAGGGTCTCGATAGATCCTAGATCTACGGTCCAGATCACATCACAACTTCGGGTTTCAGGATTTTATTTGCACCAACAAGTGAATCTCTCGATGTGCGAATTTGTGAAGACTGAAGGAGTCAAGGCATTAACGCTTATGCCCCTTCTTCAAATATAACAGTTGTGATAGACCCTGGGTTCTCTCGAACGGACATCATCCATTCATCTTCTAAACAAAAGGATATTCCCTTTCGATACTTGAACCTCACTATTCTTCCTGAGCTTTGTTGGCTCTGAAGTACTTAAGAGTTTTTCACTTGTTATTTTGAACGTAACGCTTGGAAGCATTCTTCCACACACTCCTTACGTTCATTCCTCAACTCTAAGACTTAAGATGGTCTCAGACTCTTCCCACCTTGCAGAGACTCGGTGCATACCTGCACTACCTCTCATGAGCTTATTAGACTCCGTCCTCGCAGTGAATGCATGGTTCAACCTCTGCAATCAGGGAATTACTCACGTGACTCTAGGACGATGATGAAATTCTCTGGGAAAGTGCTTCCGAGGAATTAAACTAGAGCATAAGGAAATCAAGCAGATATGAAAGTTATCAAGGAACAAATGCATACTTCTAACTTAATCATTTAATACAGAAACCATTATAGTCATATAAATACAAGTCATGCATTCATTATTTCCAATTCAAAGCACAAGGCATAAAAGCACTTATCATAACCATAAGGCATGATGCGACTGTTGAGAGGGGTGCTCATTTCCACCCAACCATAGGCTTAGTCACTCCCAATGGATCTATCACTAGACACCCCCAAGCTTAGGCCACGATGCTTTGAGATTCATTCTCTCACTTCTAGCTCCACGGAAGTTAGGGCGAAGGTTACTCTCCTTCTCCCTATAAAGGAATAGATGAGTACGAAGGTTACTCTCCTTCTCCTGACTCAGTCTCTATTCTATGTGATCAGAACTCACTTTCTCTTTCAATCCTTCCTCAGACCCGAGAGTTTCCACTCTCGCCTCTGCATTCCTCGCAGACCCTCTCCCTGCCCCCACCATGCTTCTTTTCTCGCCTTCCTCGACAAGATTGTGTGTGGCTTGAAATCCCAGTCCATGGTCAAGTCCGGAAGCCTTATAGATGGGCAGTTTTCCCCATCCCTCATTAACTCTTAATGAGGCCTTCCCACCTACCATCCTGACTGTAATTCATTTCGGTTCAGAGGGTTGTTCTGATCCTGTGCAATTAAAACCAACATAGTATTGGTTCGATGGAGGTTAACAAAACCATTATGGGTCCCCTCCACCATCTTTTCATTAGAAATCGTGGTCTCTCTTAGCACATCCCCTTCTCATCAGTCATGCAACATGTTTCCATTATCTATTAAAATAATAGGGTTTACATTCATCGACCTTCATATAAAGGTCCACCAAATCAAGCATTCACACTTTGAGTTTTCCATAGTTCATGTCCAATAAAGTTATATTTACATAATGGGGGAAACATGGTGTTACAATGCTTGTGTCGATGCAATGTTCGGTTGATACCACTCTTTTTTGGGGGGGTGATGTGTCTCTTGGCCATGTTGTCTCACATCCTATTCAATCAATGGTTGAGAAAGTGGTCTCACTGATGCAATATTCAACTGATCCCACTCTTCTTTATGGGAGTGATGCATCTTTCGATTGTGTCTTTAGCATTTCTAGTTCAGTACCTTCTAAACAAGGGGGAAATCCACTCTCTTTGAGTCCAATCCCTCCAAGTCATGGGATGATTTCCTTTGATTGGAATGACCTTGTTGAGTCAAGTCTTCCTTCTTCTCCACCTTTCCATATAAAAGTTAAATCCAATTCGATGAGTGTTTACTAATATGTTGTAGATGAAGGATCCTCTGCAAGTATTTTATCCTCCTCGGCTTAGCAAGCATTGGGTTATCCCAAGCTTGTGTCATCTACCAGTGAGTTGTTGGATTTCGATACAAGGCCTTGTGAATTTTTGGGGATTCTTCCTCAATTTCCTATAACGTTAGGTGGAAATACTATCCTAGTAGACCTGTTAGTTGAGTCGGGCCCTTTAGACTTCAATATTCTTCTTGGGCGTGATTATGTTTATGTTATGAATGTTGCAGTGTCTACTCTTTTCTGTGTCATGCATTTTCCTCACAATGAAATTATTGTCACTATTGATCAACTTTCATATGATAATCACCATCCTAATTCGGCTTTAGCTCTAATTTACCCTTTGTATGTTCCTAGTGTTCAAGTTTACTCTTCCCCGCCATGGGTGAATTATGTGGATTCATATCCTTGATGTTCAATTTCTCTTGAGATGGAACCTTTACAGTAAATTTTTCCTTCTCGAGACATGGTCTCAACAATTTATCAAGTTATTTATCCATTAGGGGCACGAGTTCCCTTTCCTCCCCCTATTGGCCCTAGGGACTATGTTTTTCCTCTTGAGTCTAATATTATTGTTCGTGAGACCTCGAACCCTGGTATTTGTGTACCATCGAGTCCTTATTTATTGTATGTTGAATTTCCTTCAGATGAAGCTATCCTTGAAGCTATGATTATGGATCCTTGACCTCTTCCTGAATTGGAAGTGTTACTAATTGGTTACCAAAGAAACCCTTGGTCTGAACCTAGTGATAGGATCTACCTAAGGAAGTAGTATGCATAAGACGCAAGGCTATGAAGTGCTTTGTACATATTGTACTTTTAGGGCTTCTTGTTTTCAAGTTTTGTATCCCATAACACATGTTATTATCAGAGGTTTCTATATTGGACTTGTTAACTTCTGAGTAAGTGTTTTTGGTCTTATATACAGGACTTTGGAGACATTTTCTTTGGTTTCCTTTTCCCATGTCGATCTGTTTTGATAGGTAATATTATTGAAACTAGCATATAGGTTAGATTTCCCCCTTTATGCATTGTTGTAGTATTTGTTTCTTGTTGCGTTTTTCCTTAGGATCGACCCCACTAAGTTGCAAAAAAAAACCTTCTTTGTAGTTTAGAGGTGTTGTAATTCATGTGGTAAAGCCTATCGTTCATGGGTTCCCTATTTATAACTTTGTTCGCAGTTTGGCGCCCATGCTGAAGTACTTTTATAGGCTCAGAAGCCCTGTTTATTCCTACCATGACTTTGCGTTGAAGCCTCATATATTCTTCTCATTCTTATTCTGGATAATACCATATGGGGGTCCCTCATTGTTGTGTCAAGTTGTACTTGCATTGCATATTGACCGCTCATGCTTTTCGGGCCTAATGTCGGCTTCATCTTGTTGTGATATAGCCAATAGTATATTCATTCTCGGAAAGTTACCCTCCTTACAATATTATCCTTTGCGACTTGACACCTATATCCTTGGAGAAAAATTTCCCCCAAGTGTCAATATCATGCACATGCTTTCCTTGCATTAAGCATAGGTATGTTCCTTGAACTTGGAACTAGTTTTCTTTCTTGTGACACTCATTTATTCCACTGTATCATAGCATTCTTTTATTCTTTTTCAGGATTTATAATATGAAAAATACAAAAAAATAATAAATAATAAAAATAAAAATAAAAAGAAGGACCGGAATGGGTCTAAATATTTTATATATGGAAGATAATTGTGTTTCCCTTGAACAGAACACAATCTTATGAGTCTTCACCTCATTATTGGGTTTAGTATGGCTTTAGGAGGCCTTTTTTTCATTTTTGAGGAGAATCTCCACTGGTTAGTTATTCTTCCAGTCATATGGAGTGTTTATTGATGCTTGTTGTGTCACAAAAATATCCTATTTTATAATTCATGTTGCCTAAGTCACAATTTGTGTCATTTCTCAGTTCAAGGGAATTCATCTTGTGTCTTCGATTCTGCAAAAATATTTTACTTTTCAAGTCTTCCCTCCTGAGTCAGTCAAGTATCGCTCGATATCACAAGTATATTTGTCTCTCACTCATGCTAGTATAGAAGGTCCCCATTGACTTCTTGCTAGAGGGTATGATATTATTGACTATGACACATTGCTCTGAGAGTATGACCTAGACTTGCACACTGGGCCTATTTACATCATTGATAGGTAACATTATGCTTAGCAGATGACAAACCATTATTAGTCGCTCATTGAGTGGTTTACCTTGTGTTCAACATAAACAACCATTATCACACATAGGTATTCGTGTAGTACCTTGGTTTCCACTTGACCCAATTGGTGGATTCCTCATCTTTGTTGGTAATCTCCATAATTGGATACTATTCATAGAGTCTTTGTCATGTGTTATTCCATCTAGTGGATGCTAGAGTCATACCTCGGTTTGGTCCTTTCAATATTTTCGTCTGATTTCTTCCAAATCTTTGGCCTTCTGCTACCCCTTGTGTTGGATGATGAAGGATGTATTAATGCCTTCCTTCCAATGGATATCTTCCTATTGATGCCAAAACATCTTACTCCATGACAAGGATCTATAGTTATTGTTAGTACCTTGGTGCTTGTAGTCATGAGTGGCAGGTTCCCTTGTTATTGATAGTGTGAATAAATCAATGTCCTATGCTCAATATATTCTATCAGGTGTTTAACATTAGCTCATTTATTCACACTTGTTAGATTGTACTAGGTACCTTGATGCCCATTATCATTATTGGTGGGTTTTCTCGCATTTGTTAATGGTATACATCAATGAATGGTAATCAAATAGTGTCTCACTGTGTTCGACTTCAACACATTTATTCATATAGTGTATACTTGTACCATGGCGGATTGTTTTGAATACTGCGGGTGAAGTACAAGCATCACCTATTTTTTGCTCCTACCCAACTTGTATTGATTTTACCACCCTCTTTGGCATTGGTACTTGCAGAGGATCAGTTTGTTCACTCCATTGGTTCTAGATATCCTCTTATTTATTCTAAAATATAGCTCTATTATGTATCCATTTGTAGCTATGATCTACATTTTTTCATGGATCCACTATGTATTTTCTCATGGCCATGATTTCTACCTCTATATATCACATGGATCCACTATGTATAGTTTTCATGGCCATGGACATTAGTTATGCCTTCATTAGACATGGATCTACAGTGTACTTGATTTGGTGGCCACGCTTACATCACACTCAATCATGGGAGTGCTTGACTTGAGAAGAGAGTCTCTTACTTGTTTTTGTTGTAGGTACGGTTCCATGGATGGTCTTCAACAACTCCTACCTAATGGCCCCTCCATAATCTCATGACTATTTGTAATGTATTTCAGCCATCAATTTCTCTTCTAACCTCACACATTAGGGGGCATATGTTATAGCGTCATTTGACACCTTCTATACTTATGATGACTCATTGGCCTCATTTACAACCCTTTCCCTATTTGCAGGAGTTGAACCCCCCTTTTCCTCCCTAAAAATATTAAAAATGATATTTAAAAATATCATTTTTAAATATGTACACGACTCTCCTTAAAGCAACCCGCATACATACGTGACTTTCTAGTTAGAAATCCACGTACTTGTTTAATTGGCTCAAAAAAATATAATTCTCGATATTTTGGGTGGCATTGACGAGTTCCCTAGGTTCCCAACCTCCTATAGCCCATGCATAACTACTCCAGCTGTCAAAAGGGAGTATAAAAGAGATATTTGGGATGGAAGAAAATCATATCAAAGAGATACAACCTTATGTTGTAGTTTCCTTATATCCCTGCAAGCCCATGTTTCCCTATATTTCTGATATTGTCTCCCCCCCCCCCTGAAAACCCTTGTTTTCAGGATTTGTGTTCCTCTTTATCTCGTCAAGAAGAAACCTATTGCTTCCTTGGACCCGTCAGGACACAAAACTTTGTAGGTAATCTTTGTCATCTCAATCCTTGGGTGGAGAAACTTGGATCCTAGTTCTGGGATCGTGTCACAGCGGTTATAGGTTGTAACCAACCCCTTTTGTTTTTATCAATAAAACAACTCTCATTCTCATCTGATTATTTGTGTTAATTCATGATTTTAATGATGTTATGTGTATCCTATCTTGAACCTAACATATAATGTGAATTGATGGTATCTAATTAGTTATTAGATACCTAATTTCTTATAGTTTCATGCTTATTTTGGTTGCAATAATTTCAGAAGATTGTAGTTAAGTATTTCAAAGCGAAAGATCTCAAACGAGATCTGCTTCAAACGTAGGGTTCCAGGTATGTTCTTCTTCCTTTCTTCTAAAATTTAGTTACCGCGGGTAGTTATTTATGATTGATTGTCTAATTAGAGGTTGAGAGGAGTCTTTTAAGGGCACTTCTCTGTTGTGGCCCTGACCCAAAGCCATAGGAATTAGATTTTTGTAACAACCAATGCTTATCTTCACTAGCTTGTGCAAAGTTCTTGGGATCTATTTTGGATAGCAAGAAAAGTCCAATCTTCTTTTAGTCTGAACTCCTATATCTATATCATGAAGAATATATTTTTTTCTTTTTGATTATCTTCATTGTATATATCATTAAACTTTGTATCCATGGCCATGAAGAGTAATTCCTCTTGACTAGACATGTGTTCTCTTGATATTTTCCTTCTAGCGATTAAATTGTTTCCAAAGGAACCTACTCTGAAACCAATTATTGAACTTATGTTTATACTCTGAAGACAATAAATGCATGTAAACTCAAATCATAGTACAAAAATTTTAATTTGGAAAACCTTATGGGAGAAAACCACAAAAAAAACATCTTTATAAAAGCTTGTAGGTAGCAACCTACTAGAGACACCAATATCTTCAGTTGAGCACCAACTCAACAAGATATTGTATAGGCACCAACCTACTAGAGACACCAATATCTTTAGTTGAGCACCAACTTAGCAAGAGATTGTGTAGGCACCAACCTACTAGAGACACCAATCCCTTTAGCTGAGAACCAACTCAGTAAGACCCGTATAGGAATCAATCTAAGATCGTCATACATAGATTACTGCTGACTTCACCTACATGCTTCATACTTAATGCATTTCGCAGCATCATCATACCCTTAACTTTCATGCTCCAACACATCTCCTTGCTTTGTACCCCAAACATAGCTTCATACCCTAGTCAGATTTATCCTTCATTCCCTAGTGAACCTCATAGCATCATTCCCATAATATAATTCCATAATACAACATTACAACCTCAAAACAATGCACTTTTCATCATCATAGACCTTAGTCCTTCATAGCACACCCTTAAAACTCCAAGAAAAATCCTCTTGCACACCTTTAGACCCCAACAATATTCTCCATCTCCTCTTGCACACCTCATATCTCATATTTGCACTTGTATTTTCTCTTCTTGCTTGGATACTCTTCAAATGTTCACATCTATCATGTATTTATAATATTTTTCATTCATTTGTGGGTCTGGCTTGTAAAATTGGTTGGGTTGACCTGTACTTTCTGGCTGGGACGACCTGACAAAATATTTCATATCTGCTCAATCCTAAGGAGTTATAGGGCGTGTCATATACCATTGGAAATGTCTCAAAATATTTTTTTCAACCATATATCATATGCTCCCATTTGAGCTAGGTATTCAAATAAAAAAGGCCTTCGGAGATAGGGTATCCAAACTAAGTATCAACAATCCAGAAACAATATTTCCAACAATCTCCATCTTGCAATCTTTATCTTGAACATATGTAGTCTCCCTCTATCTTTGAAATCAATGAAAACAATATTTCTAGCAACGTGTGATGGCTTGGAGGCCAGAACATAAACCATGAGTTCCACATAAATGTTATGGCATAAAACCATAGATTTTGGCCCTAGACCATGCCATGTGCATTGAAACCATATTTATTGTGTTAATCCTTAAAATGGGGGGCATATCTCATTTGTAGTGTAAATATATCCTATGTAGGGTATGTGTGGTGGTTTGGGACACTACACATGGACCATGATCCCAAAGGCAATTGTATGTACACAAACCCTAGGACCATAGTTATTTACCTTAGACAATATTTAGGTCTCAATAACCACCCATGGTATTATAAATCTTGACATGGAAACGATACCCAACTTATAAGCCAAAGATTCATTATGTACAGTATGTGTGATGAATTGGATCGCACACATGGCCCTAACACAATCATATAATAAACACACATAAATTAAGCACATGACCTATGTACATAAATGATGATAGAATCACACATACCTAACCCACACACATAAGTGACATGCTAGTACAAATATAACAAACTTAAATGGAATTTTTGTAGTTATATTCTCAACGTTTAACCCTCATTGTCAATTCATTAAAGTTGCATATTACACAAAATATACATCCATACCATTTTTGTGGCCTTAAGGATTTGTCTGAAACTAGAGTTTTTGATCAGTGTTGTCGTATTACCTTAATTTGTAATTGTAGGTTTCTTAAAAAATATTGTTTAGTGTGATACTCCAATCAATTATTGGGATATTATACTCAACATTGTATACCAATATAACCATAAAGTAACATGTGGTAGTTATCGTAAAATTTTATCATTTTCATTGTAAGGATAATAATTTAGATAGTTTGATCTCTTCTTATCTCACATCTTTTCTTTTGGGGTAATACAATTGTTAAATTGGCCAGTCTACATAACTAGTATGCATGCCTCTTTCCATGGTGTTAAAAGTTAACTAGTGGATAATTTACCACCCACAACAATTCAGGAACATTTACATTCATATGTTGATGTGCTTGAGAAGCCAAACTGTCTCCATCCTTTTTGGTTTGTATAATATTAATATATTGAATTAAGCCTTGGATGTACTTTTGAATCATGTTGTATATAATGTTGGCATCGAGAGATCGCAAAGGTGGAACCTAACCCATACACATAAGTGGTACACCTAACCTATGCATATAAATAAAACAACTAAATGGCACACTTAAACCCACACATATAAATGACACACCTAATCCACACACATTTATAACACATTAACTCCACATGCAAAAAGAAAACACTTAATCCATACAATAAATGATGCGACACACCTAATCCACACACATTTGTAACACATTTATTCCACGTGTAGAAAGGAAACACTTAATCCATACAATAAATGATGCACCAAATCCACACAAATAAATGACACACCTAACTCCCATCTAAGTGACACACCTTTCAACCACACAAATAAATGTTGTAACTTAGAACCTACAAACATTAGTGATTCACCTTATAACTCATATAGGTCATAAACACACCTAAACCATACACATAAGAAACACGTTGATCTAGATCATAAGGGATAAAATCCAAAAGGATTGAATGCCAAGAGAAGAGGAGAGAAAACATACAAATTTTTCACGAAATTAATCTCAAGAACATTGATGAACATACATGAACTAAATACACCACAAAAATATGAGAAAGAGAGAGAGCTGGAGAAGAAGAATTCCATAAGAAGAACCATCACATGTAATGAGGCCAAATTTGGGACTTCTCCTTCCTGACCTTCACTCCCTTCCTATTTCCTTCTTATAAGGTGTTTTGTAGACGAAGTCAACTTTGATTAGGATTAACTCGAACAATTACATATCTATCAAGTTTCATTTTACATAAAAATATGACTTTATGACTTGTACATCCCAACTTAGACTATAATCCCCCCTAAGATTTGAATCAATCCTTCCCCCTTAGAAAATGGTGGTCCCCATCATTTCACCCATGCTAAAAAAAGAGAGACCCCATTATGTTCATCGTACCATCATGATTATAATGTGTCGAGTGCTAATGAAGAGAAGGGTTTTTTGTGGTTAACCCATAACCATGGGTTTGTGGATGACCCATAACCAAGTTGGCAATGGAATATTTGTTTTTGATACCGATTAAATTTATGGGTTCTTTTACATGGGTTAAAAAAATTACAATAGGATTTAATAAATCCAAAAAAATTGAAAATTGAAATGAAAAAACCCTATGTTTTTGGAAGTGAACCTCTAGCTGAAATTTTGTCAATAGATTTTGTTACAAATAATGAAATCAAATTATCTTGAAGACCCATTTGAAGTATTGAAAATATATTTCATTGACATAATATAATTTCTCTTTGTAGCCCGTGGAGTGAGAAAACTCTTCCTAAAACTCAAGGTATGCGTAGCTGCACTATTTTACAGACCTTTGGTACTTCAATCAACGATATCTCATAAACTAGGAAACAAAATGAAATTTGGTAAAAACAAAAAAAAATTGATCCAACAAAGAGTCCTTTAAAATGAGCTATAATGTGCCCTTTTTAAGGCTCTATAGAGGTCATGACACTTATATAAAGTTTGCAAAAGATGATTTCCCTGAGTTCTGTCAATTATTGTGCTTCTATGGCGGCGATACAGTTGTGGGTAAGATTAGAAAGGGTTGAAATGAGGTCGCCCAAGATTTCAGATGTCGCTTGTAGATTTTTTAAGTTGTGACATGGTTGTTTGAATCTACAATAATGTTGAATGTGAGAGCACTGAGTGTAGAGAGCCATAAAGGATGCCAAGGGTTTGTAGAGAAACATGGGTTGTTGTAGAGGTCATGGAACCTCAGTGGGAAGCGTGGAAGATATGCAATATTTTTGAAGAAATTGCAAACCAATGGATGTAGTGAATCCATGTAAGGATGCTCCTATAATGGTGAATGAAGATTTGAGGGCATAAAAACCTTGTAATTCATGTGGACAAATTGTGATACTTATAGTGTATGGCCCAACAAATGGACTCTAAGAGTTCCAAAAGGAGGTTGGATATTGTTACAAATATTTGAACCCAAAATATACTTCAAGCCATAGTTCCCATGGAGTGGTTACCAACTCCAATACCAATCATCCATATATTGAGGGATAAGATCCAGAAGACTTGAATGCCAAGAGAAGAGGGGAGAAAATATAAAAATATTGCATGAAACTAATCACAAGAACATTGATGAAAATACATGAATTAAATACACCACAAAAATATGAGAAACAGAGAGAGAGAGTTGGAGAATAAGGATTCCATTAAGAAGAACCATTACATGCAATGAGGCCAATTTTTGGACCTCTCCTTCCTAACCTTCCCTCTCTTCATATTGCCTTCTTATAAGGTGTCTCGTTGATGAAGTCAACTTTGATTAAGCTTGACTCCATCAATTACATATCTATCAATCTCCCTTTTACATAAAAATACCACTTTATGACTTATAAATCCGAACTTAGACTATAAGTTGTTGATATTATGGTAGCTTCGGGAGGTATGAACCTCTATTGTGACCTATCACAAGACTAGAATCCTCCGGAAGGAAGCAAAGAATTGAAGGAAACCCTAGACAAGTTGTCGGTTGAACAAATACATTTAATATGAATTTATTGATACCCAGAAGGAGAAGTCGGCCCCAGTTAGTCTGCCCAGTTCACTATAAATATAGGGCACCCATTTCATTATTACACATCTCAGCAGTTGCAGTGAGAGCTAAATCTGCGCAGGCAGTTGTAGGCAGCAGCAGTTTGGTGTGCAAGTTTTTTGGGAGAGCTGGGAAAGTGGTGCACTAGCTTCTGGGTGGGATCATATGTTCATCTTAGTTTCTATTCTCTTGCTTGGGGCATTAGCCTCTCTTGGCTATTGGATTGCTACCAGGATTCTCTTCTTAGTCAAGGTCAAAGTGCTAAGAGGGTGGCTTCGGCCAGTGGTTGGGTGACGAGGGTATCATCAATGGTAAAATGAGCACAATCTTCTATATTCTAACAAGTTATAGGCCCACACCTCTTCAGTCAGCCTAAAACGCTGGAAGGAAACATAAATGCTAAGTATTGAGCTCATTGAGGAACTGCTGCTAGGGTTACTAGCAGGAGAAGCTTCCAAAGAACTGCATCTGGGGTCACTAGCAGTAGCAGTTGCAGAAACCCTAATTCCCAAATATGACACCTTGTGATGGAGCATCTCACTCAAGGAGAAGATATCCAGATTTGCCCTAACTCAGTGCACCTATTGACTTTCTCAGAAGATAGAAATGACGAAGTTGAAGTTTTGGATCAAGGCATGACCAATTACCATTCAACCGAAGACATGTGTGAAACAATCAGTCTCTTACACTACTTGGCACTTACCAGGACAATTGAAGACAATATGTGGATAATTGACAGTGGAGCTTCCAGGCACATGACGGGAGATAAAGCTAGACTCTCAAATCTGAATGAGAGAAAGACATCATACAAAGTGGAGCTTGAGGACAAAAGCACCTACCCCGTCGAAGGATTTGGACAAGCCTCCGTCAAATTGGAATCAAGTAATCATGTTCACTTAAGCAATGTTTTATATGTACCTGGTTTAGAAAAGAATATTCTATCAATATCATGTTTAGAAGACAAAAGAAATAGAATAGCCTTCATAGATGAAAAAGTGCTATCATGGCGTAAACATTCCAGCATAGAAGATGCTAGGGTTATTGGAAGACGTGAAGGAAATATGTATAGACTACTAGAATGAAATGAAGAAGCCCTAGTACATGATGAAGTCAATCCTAATGAGATTTGACATAGAAGGTACGCTCATATCAATTATCAAGCATTACCTTTCCTCAGAAAGATGGTTGAAGGGATACCAGAATTGAAGTCTACACATGAAGGAATTTGCAAGGGATGTGCCCTTGGGAAGAATATTTAGAAATCACTCCCAAGTAGAACAACAGATCTAAGGAAACCCTAGATCTAATACACTCAGATGTTTGCGGTCCAATGCCAGTCAAATATTTAGGAGGATCTCTCTACTACATAACCTTCATAGATGACTATTCAAGAAAGACGTGGTTGTACCTACTGAAGTCAAAAGATGAAGTATTCAGCAAGTTCCAAGAATTCAAGGCAGAAATAGAAAACCTTACGAACAAGAAGATCAAGACATTAAGAACAAATAATGGAGGAGAATACACCTCGAAGGAGTTCGTTTCATTCTGCAAATCAGCAGGGATTAGGAGGGAGCTGAATGTTCCCCATAATCCTCAACAAAATGGTGTAGCAGAAAGAAAGAACAGATCTATCGAAGAAACAGTAAAATCCATATTGAACGATCAAGATCTATCCATGTTTCTATGGGGAGATGCAGCAATGACGGAAATATATGTACAGAACAGAATCCCTCATCGCATATTGAAGGACATGACACCAGAAGAAGCATTCTCAAGTAAGAAACCTAACATAGAAAACTTAAGAATATTTGGATGTCAAGTTTACTCTCATATTCCCAAAGATAAAAGAAATAAACTAGAACCCTTAGGAAAGAAGGGGATATTCATGGGATATAGTGATTCATCCAAAGCCTACAGAATATATATTCCAGAACAACACAAGATAGAAGTAAGCAAAGACGTAACATTCAATGAAAGAATGGCCTTCAGAAAATCTATTGAAGAAACTATAGAAGAAGAAGAACTTGAAGAACCAAATGAAGAAAACACAGAAAGTGAAAATAATGAAAAGGATCAACCTGATCATCCTATGGAGCTATGTGAGAACGTTGATCCAGATAATATACCAAAGAATAAGAAACAACCAGCTTGGCTTGAAGCCACTTTACAAGACGCAGAAAGAATCAAGGTTCTAGAAGGAACATCCAGGAAGAGTAAAAGACCGAAAAGATTATCAAGTTATGTAGCATACATGACAAAGCTTCTAGATGAAGAACCTACTACATTTGAAGAAGCAGTTAAAAAGGGAAAATGGAAAGAAGCCATGGTGGAAGAACACCAGTCTATTATGAAAAATGAAGTATGGGAAATTGTATCCAGACTTAAAGAGAAATCAATTGTAACTTCAAAAAGGGTATACAAGATTAAACATGTAGCAGACGGAAGCGTGGATAAATATAAGGAAAGATTCGTGGCCAGAGGATTCTCCCGGAAGGAGGGAGAAGACTATGACGAAACCTTTGCTCCCGTGGAAAGGTATACCTCCATCAGAGCTATCATATCTCTTGTCACTTCCATGGGATGGAATCTACACCAGATGGATGTAAAGACAGCTTTCCTCAATGGAGCTATTGAAGAAGAAGTGTACATTGAACAACCTCAAGGATTTGAGGTAAATTCCAGAGACACTCATGTTTGCAGATTAAAGAAAGCTCTATATGGACTCAAGAAAGATCCAAGGGCTTGGTACACCAGAATGGACAGTTATCTAACAAGACTTGGTTTCTCCAAGAGTCATGTAGATCCAAACCTTTACTACAAAGTCATGGACAACGCACCTATGATTCTACTATTATATGTTGATGATCTATTCATAACAGGTGAAGAATCTCTAATCATCTAGTGCAAGAAGGATTTAGCCTATGAATTTGATATGAAAGATCTAGGTCTCATGCACTATTACTTGGGACTAGAAGTATGGCAGAAGCGTGGTGAAGTATTCCTTGGACAAGGAAAGTACACAATAAAGATCCTTCAGAAGTTTGGAATGATGGACTGTAAATCCATGGACACTCCTATGAATGCAGATATAAGAAAAGTTAAAGTCCCAGATTCGGATCCAGTAGATCCATCTCTATATCGACAGCTAATTGGATCATTAATGTATTTGGTAAATACTCGACCAGATATTTGCTTTGTTGTAAATACATTAAGTCAGTTCCAGGTGGAACCTAGACAAGAATATTGGATAGCTACAAAGCATGTCCTAAGATACACTTGTGGGACAATAAATTATGGGTTGAGATATACCGCATCCAGTGATATCCAACTCCATCGATTCACAGACTCTGATTGGGCAGGAAGTTCATAAGACAGAAAGAGTACTTCAGGTATGTGTTTCATCTTGGGCTCCGCTATGATATCTTGGGGTAGCAGGAAGCAGAAGTCTATCGCACTCAGTACAGTAGAAGAAGAGTATATGGTAGCTTGTGAAGCATGCACAGAAGCAGTATGGCTAAGGAATTTAATATACTATTTATTTGATCAGACTCCATAATCGACCATAATATATTGTGATAATCAGAGTTGTGTAAGATTATTCAAGCATCTAGTATTTCATGAAAGGTCGAATCACATTGAGATCAAGTACTACTTTATTCGAGATAAAGTCCACGAAGGAGAGGTAAATCTTGAGTATATCCCCACTTATGAGCAGAAAACAAATATCCTGACAAAACCTCTATCCAGAATCAAGTTTGCATATTTCTGAGAGAAGATGGGGATCGTGGAAATAACTCCCTTAGCTGAAAGGGAAGACTCTCCAGGCTAGGAGAAGGTACGGAAAATATTCTTGAAAAACATTTATTTTTGTGATTTGAATGACTCTCCAGTTAGGAGGGAGAACTGAAAATATTATTTATATTTATAATTGAACAATAGTCCAAATTGTACAGACTCTTTCCTGTTCGGAAAGTGGATTGAGATTTCTGACGGACAGTGGCTTCCCCTTGTAGTTAACATGGGAGGCAGACCGATTGTTGATGTATCATAGACAACGACTTCCCATTATGGGGAGTGGTCTAGGACAATCATTCTTCTTGGCAGTCATTATGAGTAGTGGTCAAGTAGAATGGTCTGCCTCGTCGGGCAGTCATTCTTTCGAAGTTCACAGTTGTGAGCAGTTTTGAAGAATGGTTCATTTTGGAAGTTGATGCAAGACAGACATTCCTCGAGGGTTATACATTCTCTCCAGGTTACACTTTGTTTAGTGTCAGAGGAATGGCCTAGGGGGGGGAATGGTTCGGACAATTATTCCTCGAGGGAAAACTCATTCTCTTCAGGTTACACTTTGTTTAGTGTTGGAAGAATGGCCCAGGGTGGGGAATAGTCCAGGCTCAACAATCAGGGACAGACATTCCTTAGGGCAGACTCATTCTCTCCAGGTTACACTTTGTTTAGTGTTGGAGGAATGGCCCAGGGTGAGGAATGGTCCAAGCATTTCTTAGGGCAAACTCATTCTCTCCAGGTTACACTTTGTTTAGTGTCGAAAGAATGGCCCAGGGTGAGAAATAGTCCAGGTTCGGAAATCAGAAATAATCCTTCTTCCTTGTTTGAGAAGATTGGGGCAGATAGCCCATTGTTGATATTATATACTGAGGGCAGACATTCTTTCAGATCTCACAGACGTGAGTGAAAGATTGGCCCAGATTATTCAATTTTTATCATAACATTGTTTCTATGCAGGTTTCTATCAGACGTTTGTTATGAAGAATACATGACAGTAGATGTAAACTACTGTGGTGGATGTGCTCCACCATTCATGAGGCAGATATTCTTTCAGATCTCACAGATGTGAGTGAAAGATTGGCCCAGAGACTTCTTGTCTCTAGACAGTAGAGATATACTACTCATGATGGATTTGTTCCACTATTTGTGATTATGTTTTTACAGTTTTGAGTAGTTGTGTACTACCTGAATAAACACAGGTGTGTTCTATTAATTGAAATTGTACCAGTTTTCATAGGATATTATCCAGTTGGATAATAATGACAGGTGCGCGTAGTGCTACCAGTTGAATGGTCTGTTGTGCTCAAGACCATACCTCCCTAGCTAGGAGGGAGTTTTAATATTATGGTAGCTTCGGGAGGTATGAACCTCTATTGTGACCTATGACAAGACTAGAATCCTCCAGAAGGAAGCAAAGAATTGAAGGAAACCCTAGACAAGTTGTCGGTTGAACAAATACATTTAATATGAATTTATTGATACCCAGAAGGAGAAATCGGCCCCAGTTAGTCTACCCAGTTCACTATAAATACAAGGTGCCAGTTTCATTATTACACATCTCAGTAGTTGCAATGAGAGCTAAATCTGCGTAGACAGTTGTAGGCAGCAGCAGTTTGGTGCGCAAGTTTTCTGGGAGAGTTGGGAAAGTGGTGCGTTAGCTTCTGGGTAGGATCATCTGTTCAACTTAGTTTCTATTCTCTTACTTGGTGCATTAGCCTCTCTTGGCTATTGGATTGCTACCAGGATTCTCTTCTCAGTCAAGGTCAAGGTGCTCGGAGGGTGGCTTCGGCCAGTGGTTTGGTGATGAGGGTATCGTCAATGGTAAAACGAGCATAATCTTCTATATTCTGACATAAGCCTCCCTAATATTTGGATCACACACATAAATGATGCACCTAACCCACACACATAAGCAACGCACATACCTACCACACACACATAAGAAAATAATATAACCCACACACATAAATGACACACATAAGTAATGCACCCAACCCACACCTAAGCGTCACACCTACCCACACACATTAATGATGCGCCTAACCCATGCACACAAGAAACACACATAAAACTAAATTATTTACAAACCCCACACAAAAAAACTATGCACATAAATAATCTACATGGATGATGCAAATAAAAAACCCACCTAACCCCCACATGTAAATGACACAGACAAAAAAAAATTATTTATATAAACCTAGAGACATAAAGGACACACATATGCATTGCACATCAACCACACATATAATCCATATAAGAAAATAAAACACATAAAGATTAGCAATGCACATAAACCACACAAATTACTCACCTAACCCACACTATACATAAACAATGTACATAAGAAACACACATAAATGGTGCAGCTTATAAGCCAAGCATATAAGAAATACACCTCAACGACACACCTAATCCACATATATAAAATACACATGAATTCACATGCACAAATGATGCATCCAACCCACACACATAATCCATAGACATAAACAATGAACTTAACATGCACAAAATCAACCCAAATATTAAAATACACCTAACTTATGCACATAAGTTATCCATCTAATACATGCATCTAACTCAAGGACATAACCAAAAAACATAAGTGACACATAATAAATGACACACATACATAAGTGATGCATTGACACGCACCTAACCCGCACACATAATAACCACACCTAATCTATGCACATAATTGATGCACTCATGCACAAATAACCCATGCATTGCAGAGAAAAATCCCACCATAGAGATATGTTATTGTATTGAAATACAGAAATACACCAAATGGGAAACAAACACAATCTAGAGAGGTCCCATAAGTCATGGCACTAATACCATTAACAATATTAGTTCTATATTTGGGGGACGTTGATGCATCACTTTTATAGGGATCTCATTTTCCTTATGATCTCTTTGTGGGGGTTTATTTGTGAGAGAAATCACAATGGACCTTTTATAAACCTACAAACATAAATGGCATACCTAACCCATGCATATAAGGAACACATCCAACCCATGCACGTAAATATTGCATTTAATTACTTCACACATGAATGATGTACTTAAGACACACAAAAATTTTACATATAATCCATACATTGATGTCACACCTAATCCACACACATAAATAACATATAAATGATGTACTTAACCAACACACATAACTAACACAAGTCACAATAACACACTAAGCCCCACACATAAATGATGCACCTATAACCCACACACATAAGAAACACAACTAATACATGCACATAAGAGACACACCTAACCCACACATATAAGTGATGCACAACTTGGGACTACAAATCAAAATATGTAATGAAACAATACTCACCACTTAAACTAGAGTTGGACAAAAAAAATATACGACACATTTTATTGTATTTTATTCAAAACATCAATGGCCAATGTTATTGGGCCTTATTACATTCATAGATCCAACTCTCAATGCCTCTAGAATCTACACACCAACAAACAACTACATGAAAGCCAAAATACAAAGAGAAGAAAACACCAATTTCATGAAACTTTCAAATATTTAAATTGTGATGCCATAATTGTCTAGTTCCCAAGTCATTTTAGTGTTGGGGTAGCGCAAACATCATATTGTTATAGCAATTTTTGCCACACTCCATGCATCCTGATTTGATGGCCTTCCATTTCCCTCTGCAGACTCACATTACCCCATTTTGTTCACTCCAAAGCTAAAAATACAATTGTTTGTCCATATACTTGGGCCCCAGTTAGACAACTTGTGTATACACAAGTTGTTCCATTACATCCCGCGTACATTGGGTTTTATGCTCAAAAATTAAAAATGTGTCAAGTTTCCACACCATGTCACGAGATCCATGATCCTTGACCTTCCATATACTGGAAATGATTCGACCCAACCCTTCAATTCCATTTGAAGGCTATAAATTGAGTCATATACAAGCCTTGAACACACACAACATTGACAACAAAGACACTCTGGAGAAATTTCACTTCATATTGAGTCTGCATCCCTGTGTCCTTAAAGTCTGAACTCCGTGTGTCCAACCCCCAAGCTCTTCCTATCTAGATATGGAGAATATCATTGACTCCTACTACTTGTGAGCTTGGCTTTATGGAGGACTGAAGTGGTGAAGGCCCAACTGGAGGGACTTGGTTTCTTGGTTCTGATATGTTTGGTTATAGAAGTTTATCACTTATGTACTTATGTTGATTACATTAATAGAAATACTATTTCTCGTCCAATTATATGTCACAAATATTTACATTATTTTGCATGGGCATATTTGTTATACATGTTAATGGATTATGCTAGTTTATATGATAACTTTCTATATAATTTCTATATGCTTGTATATCTTGATTGTTGAGGACAAGTTGTAGGCATCAAGCTTTCAGTCGTGAGCTTGACCGAGCTCTTCTTCGAAAGTCTTGACAAGCTAGGCTCTTAGCCTTCTCTTGTTAGCATTTCTATTTATCTAGCATACTTGAGTTTAGAGTTGATTTCTGGGTATCATGTCGTCTATTGTGGTTTACCCCTTGCCATAGATATTTTCCTTGTAACACGTATGATTCATCCTACCTTTACATATTTATTAATCACCTCCTAAGTTTCCATATGGAACTCAATATTTTGGGTTTGAATATTCAAAGCCAAACTAGAAAATAAGCATGTGGAAGGAAAATTGAGCCTTTATAGTCACACTCTATTTAGAGTTTAGGAGTGTCCATTAAAATCTATATTTAAGACAAAATTTGACAGAAATTTATAATAATATGTCCTCTACAAAATATCCAAGTTTTAAAGTCTAAATCCAAGGATTGAATGCACTAGTCAAAATACTAAACCCCTACTACTGTTGAATATAAGAAAAATCAATGCACTCGGTTTGGGCTTGGGTGCAGTACTTAAGCTCAATACTTTGTATTGAAAATTAATGCAAACACAAAGGAAGGTGTCCTCTATAACATATACAAATTTTGTATTCTAACTCCAAGATATAAGGGTGCATTATCAAAATACCAAACCCCTATCATTGTTGAAAATTAAGGAATTCAAAATTTGAACAAGGAAAATTTCATCAAAATAAAAACTTTAAAAAAAATGTTTTTGGTCGATACAAGATTATCTAAATACTAAGGATGCTCTTGAATTAGACTACCCTGATTGAAAATAAGTGATGATGTTTCTCACAAGGTTGTTCACAAATCAACAACTAGTGGTTGTTTGATTTTCTTCTTTCTCGTCTTCCGTCTTGATCTCTACAATATGAACCACACTCTACTATGTCTTCTCCATCTAAAATCATTATTCATCCTTTTACTCCTCATATCTACAATCATACATTGTAGTAAACACCATATGTCTAACGTCAACTATGTCATTCTTCTCTTTCATCATCTTCAAAATCTTTGTAATTTATTGCAACTCAAACCTAGGGGGAATCCCTTCTTACAAATAAAACAAACCTAGCCTAATGGTGCTTACTACCTCTTTCATCTCCCTCTCATGCACCATCACTCCAATAAACATTACTAGTGTTAGTTGCTAAATAATTACATCATCTTCCTTGACTGCAACCTCGTTGTTATCATCATTTTTATAGGTTCTACTCCTACTAGACTTACTCTTCTTGTCTACTCACCACTTCTTTCCTTCATATTCTCTTCTCCTTAACACCATCACTTCTATATACAATTGGTGTATCCACATGAACCCATAAAATTGTGCCCCTTTCTCTTTGGGTTCACTGCTATTCTGTATTCTAATGTTGCTACTAGGATGCTTCATCACAACAACTTCCTCATCATTCACCTTCTCTTTTGTTGCATTATCATGTTCATTTGTAACAAAATCAATGTCTCCAAAAAAATCAAAATGAAAGACATTATGGGAATCGTGAACTATCATATGCATGTCTCCAATGATATTTCTCTAGCCACACCACTCTCCTTTCTCACAACACTTCTTCTTCCCGCGACATCACTAACCACTTCTACAACACCATTTTTTTGGAACTTGTATGATGTAATTTTTCCTTCAATTTCCTCCCCTCGCATGTTTTCAACCATGAGCATTTCACTCACGCCCTCTCCCTTCTACTTAATAACTTGGATAGGTTCTTTTTTTAACACCATATTCAACTTGCCACAATATCAACTTGCACCTCATATGCATGTTCTTCTCCAGAGATCTTCTCTTTAGTATTTTTTATCTTACATTATGTGTTAGACAACTGAGAGGGGGGGTGAATCAGTTGTTACCGTGCTTAAACAATAATGCATATTTTAAATTCTTTGCAGAGCACTTAATGATAATCACAATCATGCAGGGAAGTAAGCAATAGAACATTCAGCATCATTGTCACATATGAAATATATAGAGACAGATATTTCCTAAGGAAACCCATAAAGGGTAAAAACCTCTTCTTCTTTATATGATAAGTAATCTTTACATTATGTACATTATCATATATATGAGCTCCAACTCATTGTGAGGCTACAACCTCTGTATTGCAAGATGCAACTTGCTGAGAGCACCAACTCTTTGTTTTCTCTAGCACCTACCAGAAGGAAGCACCAACTCCCTGGTTTCTCTAGCACCCACTAAAAGGAAGCACCAACTCCCTAAATGTTCCAGCTCCAACTGGATGGAAGCACCGACTTCCAGTCACACAGGAACCAACCTGTAAAATAGAGAACAACAGTTCTCCCTTGCGCCACCCTGCCACCCTGGTTTCTCTGGATGCAACCAAATGGAAGTTACAACTCCCTGTGTTCAAGCACCCACTTAAACCTATGAGGAAAACAGTCCTCCCTATCACCTCTCAACCACCCTGAAATATAAAGTTTTCTATATGTAAATTTATCACAATGATACCATATTTATCATTGGCTTACCAGGATTTTCACTATTCTACTATGTTTCTTTGTTCTCCTGCATCAGTGTTTCTCTGTCAGCATCTTCTTACGGTTTTTGGTCTTTTGTTTTTCTCTACAAGAGAACCTTAGCCTTCCTTTGGTGTCTCACTATATTGCTATACACATGCATTGCGCTTTTTGTGCTTCTGCCTTTTCTGCTCTATGCGCCATGTGCATTCAATGCACCATTCCTCTTCTTTGTATTTCAGTTGCTTGACACTCCTCCTTCTCCACTCCTCAATCCTCCTCAACAATAGAAACACCCATCTCTTCTTTGCTCAGCATACTTATAGTCTCTATGCACCTTGTGAATGCTCTCTCGCTATGCTTCTGCATACTCTCCCCTTGTTGAGTGCTCTAATGATCATCTCTTCAACTCTTCAGCTTGTCTGGTTGTTCCACCCATGCATCCATCATCACTGGGTGTTATGCTGAGATTCCTTCACCTCTCCAGCAGTCGAGACTCTTCGTCTTCTCTTTTATAGTCGAGCTCAACCTCTTTGTTGCAGTTATAGGCTTCAACGCTCTTCCATATGTCAATCGCCTCTATGACCAGTCTTCATTCCACTAGCATATTCCTTGAGACTCTTCAGCTCCTCTGGCACTTACATAGAAGTATCTTCGAGTCCTATGGCAGAAACCATCAGTGGTTTCTAGCAGTTACAGTTTGAACCTTGAAATGGAGCCTAGCTATGCTAGCTCCTTCCACTTACGTGACCATCGGAGGTGACCACTGGCTACATCAACATTTCAGCATTTTGGCATTTGGCATTTCGGATTTCCTGTGGTAAAGAGTTATCTTGACGCTCCATGTCGTGATCCCTAAAACTCCAAAAAAGGAGCTTAGTTGGACTAGCTTTGATCATTTTGGCATTTCGCATTTCGCTATTTCGCGATTTCGCATGTCGCGAACTCCTGTTGCAAGTCACTCTGACTCTTCCAACTCCCGATCCCCGAAACTCCGAAAAGGGAGCTTAGCTGGACTAGCTTTGATCATTTCGGCATTTCTCATTTCGCTATTTCGTGATTTCACATGTCGTGAACTCTTGTTGCAAGTCACTCTGATTCTTCCAACTCCCGATCCTAGAAACTCTGAAAAGGGAGCTTATCTCTTCGAGCTCTTCTCTACAACTCTTTGACGATGTGACCACCAGCGGTGACCAGGCCTTATTCAAAACTGTATTTTTCAATTTCGCGTTTCAGCACTTCGGGACTCATGTGATGAAGAGTCTCGGGTCTTGACTCCTCCATCTCCCGGTATTCGAAACTCTGAAATGAAGTCAGATCAATGATCCAGTATTTCGTCTTTTCGCATTTCGGCGATTCGTCATTTCGGCACTCTTGTGGTGAAGTGTTTTGATACTTCAATTCCCGATATCTGAGGCTCCGAAATGGAGTCAGATCAACGATCTGGTATTTCATCTTTTCGCATTTCGACGATTCGTCATTTCGACACTCCTATGGTGAAGTGTTTCGATACTTCAACTCCCAGTATCCGGAGCTCCGAAATGGAGTCAGATCAACGATCTGGTATTTCGTCTTTTCGCATTTCGGTGATTCGGCATTTCGGCACTGTTGTGGTGAAGTGTTTCGATAATTCAACTCCCAGTATCCAAAATGGAGTCGGATCAACGTATTCCGACGTTTCGCATTTTGTTGTTTCGACATTCTTGTCATGAGTTGCTTCCTTGACTCCTAAATGCCCGGTATCCAAAATGGAGTTTACGCTTCTGATATTTCCATGCCATTATCCCTGCGCTGTTGATCTTCCTTGTTTGTATGTTTGCCATCAAATGAACAAGCACACTCTTGCACTGCGTGCAACTCTGCGTTAATCCTCCTGAGCTTATGTTGTCCTTGTTTTTCCATCACTGCATACTCTAATCTTGCCATCAATGACAAGCACACCTACCTATAAACATGCCCAAAAATCTCCCCCTTTGGCATTGATGGCAACCCTGAATGACTACGCTAATCTGTTTGGACCTCCAACTATAGCATCCAGTCCGTACCACTCCTTTTCTCCCCCTTTGACATCAATGTCAAAGAAAACATGCTCCCCTTGAGCTGTTGCAGTATTTTTAGGAGGTATCAGATATTCAATTAATACAAAACTCCCCCTAATAGGATGGACTCTCTTAGGTGTGAGACGAGATGACACCCAACTTCTGTCTGATATATTCAAATGGTGTCTTGGCTAGGGGTTTATTAAAGATGTCTGCAATTTGTTTTGTGGTTGGAATGTAATGGACCTGAACAACTTGATTGGTGACCTGCTCTCTCAGAAAATGGTATTTTATGGGAATATGCTTGGTCTTGGAGTGGAATACAGGATTCTTAGACACATTGATGGCACTAGTGTTATCACAATGAATTGGGATCGGTGCTGCGTATTTTACCTCCAAGTTTGCAAGTGTCTAAATCATCCGTAATACCTAAGTGCAACAGGTAGGCACAAGCAATGTACTATGCCTCTGTAGTTGATAAAGAAATGGAACTTTGTTTTTTACTAAACCATGCTACTAATGAGTCACCTAGGAAGAATGCTCCTCCACTGGTGCTTTTTCTCTCATCAACACAGTTTGCCCAATCTGCATCTGAATAAGCAGTTAACTGAAAATTCTAATTTCTAGGATACCACAGACCATAAGTCATTGTTTCTTTCAAATACCTGAATATCCTTTTGACAAATTGCAAATGACTTTGTTTAGGTGTAGACTGATATCTTCCTACCATTCCAACAACATGCAGTATGTCTGGGCGAGATGTTGTGATGTACAGCAGGCTACCTATCATTGACCTGTATGAACTTTGATCAACATCGGGTGAGTCATCATCCTTGCTTAATTTGCATCCAATAACCATAGGTGTACCCACAGGTTTAGAATCTTCCATTTGAAACCTTTTCAACATTTCTCTTAGATATTTTTCTTGAGAAATGAACATCCCTTCAGACCTTTGAGTAATTTGTAAACCAAGAAAAAATGACGGTTCACCTATCATAGACATTTCAAACTCAAACTCCATGGCTGAAGCAAACCATTGTACCAATGAATCCTTATTACATCCGAAGATGATGTCATCTACATAGACCAACACAATGAGCAAATCATTACCCTCTGTTTTGATATACAGATTGTTGTCAATTGTTCCTCTCTTGAACCCTTTGTCTTTGAGATACGTATCCAATCTATGATACCAGGCACAAGGGGCTTGTTTTAACCCATATAAAGATTGATTTAGCTTGCATACTAAGTCAAGGTTATTAGACAATTTCAAACCCTCTGGTTGTTCCATATAGACTTCTTCATTTAAATCTCCATTTAGAAAAGTTGACTTGACATCCATTTGATAGACTTTAAACCTTTTATGACAAGCATAGGCAAGAAATATTCTGATAGCTTCTAATCTTGCTACGAG
>ML808041.1:73941-117122 GCA_009831015.1 Picea engelmannii
TATGACAAGAAAATGAAGGATTTCTTTGAACTCAAGCTTGGGAGTATGACCATAGATGAATATGAAATAAGATTTTTAGAACTGCTAAAGTATGTTTATTTCATCAAGGAAGATCCAGTTAAGATTCAGAGGTATTTGAGTGGGATGCCATCATTTACCAGTGACAAGATACAATACGATGATCCCAAAACATTGGAGGAGACCATAAGGCGAGCTAAATGCTTTTATGATCAACATAAAGGAAGGCCAACTTTCCAAAAATATTGGTAACACAAGTAGAAAAACAATAAGGAACAGAGGAAAAAGGGTATTAAGCCACCATTCTTCAGAAATAATCCTCAGGGAAAACTAGCTTCTAGAGAAACCAGAATGACCGAGACAGTGGGGCAAAGACCAAGGCAGCCACTTATTCAATGTTGGGATTGTGGGGGAGATCATATGTATAGATATTGTCCTCACAAAGGTGAAAAATTAAGGACTTTTCACAATGTACAGCAAGTTGATACAAAGGATGACATGGGAAGAAATGTACCTAGGATCTATGTAGCCCTAGACAACAAGCAAGTTGAGTTTTGGTCACATATGATTGAAGTGGAAGGTAAGATCAACAACCAAACCATTGTTATTTTAATTGATTCAGGAGATATTCATAGTTATACAGATCCTAAGATGGTGGAAAGATTGCATTTTTCAAGAAACAAGCCTAGAAAATATTGGTTGGTGCAACTGGCTACCAGAGCCAAAAGAAAAGTTAATGAGATAGTTAAGGCATGTCCAATGGACATGAATGGATTGAGCACCAAGGAAGATTTGAACATCATACATTTAGGTTCCTATGAATGTATAATTGGTATGGAATGGTTGGACCAAAACCATGTTATCCTAGACTATTATAATAACGAATTTACTTGCTTGGATGAGGAAGGGAACCTAAGGACATTACAAGGAATTCCCAGGGTAGTAACCGTCAAAGAAATTTCAGCATTGTAGCAGAAGAAAAGTTACAGAAAATGGTGTCAAATATTTGTAACACATATGGAAGAGACACCTAAAGATAAGGTGTCAAATATTGAATATTATGCAGTCCTAAAAGAGTTTGAAGATGTATTTAAAGAAATACCAAGATTACCCCCTAAAAGAGACATTGATTTCTCCATCAATCTGATGCCTGGAGCGGCTCTAGTATCCAAGACCCCTTACAGGATGAGTACACCAGAATTGAAGGAATTGAAAATGAAACTTGAAGAGCTTCTTAAGAAGGGGTATATATGCCCAAGTGTGTCACCTTGGGGTTCCCCAGTATTATTTGTGAAGAAAAATGATGGAACATCGAGACTTTACATTAACTTCAGGCAGTTGAACAAGGTAACTGTGAAGAATAAGTATCATTTTCCAAGGATCAATGACCTCTTTGATCAATTGAAAGATGCAAAGATATTCTCCAAGATTGATCTCAGTTCAGGTTATCATCGGATAAGAATTAAATAAGAAGACATTAGCAAGACTACTTTCAGAACAAGGTATGGGCATTATGAGTTCATAGTGGTGCCATTTGGGATATCAAATGCACCATATGTCTTCATGTGTTTAATGAATGGTATTTTTCAGAGAATACTTAGATAAGTTTGTCATTGTATTTTTAGATGGAATTCTTATATATTCTAAGTCGGAGGAAGATCATGAACAAAACTTGAGGATGGTATTACAGATATTAAGGGAGCATCACTTGTATGCCAAATTAAGCAAGTGTTCATTTTATCAGAAGCAAATTCATTATTTGGGACATATCATTTCAGAGGAAGGGATAGTAGTGGATCCTAAAAATATTGAGGCCATTAGAAGATGGTCAACACCAAAGAATGTGACATAAGTCAGATCATTCATGGGCCTTGCAGGCTACTATAGGATATTTATTGAAGGATTCTCAAATATTTCACACCCTATCACTTTCTTACAAAAGAATGGGGTGAAGTTTCAGTGGACATTGGATTTTGAAAAGAGTTTCCAACACTTGAAGAAATTATTAACAAGTGCTCCAATAATAAGAATTGTTGATCCAAATGAAGATTTCATTGTATGCACTTATGCATGTAAAGAAGGGCTTGGTGGAGTCCTCAATCAAAATGGGTATGTTGTATGTTATGAATCAAGGAAGTTGAAGGAGCATGAAAGGAACTATGCTACTCATGATTTAGAGTTGGCAGCCATAGTGCATGCTTTGAATATGTGAAGGCACTACCTCATGGGGAAAAGGTTCGAGTTGAGGACAAACCATAATGGTTTGAAAAATTTATTTGGACAACCAACTCTAAATTCCAAGAAAAGAAAGTGGTTAGAATTTCTTAGTGAATATGACTTTGATATAAAGTATATCAAAGGTAAAGAGAACAAGGTGGATGATGCACTTAGCAGAAGGGTGCATGAGTTGCATGCTACAATCATTAGAATGTACCAATCAGATTTGAAAGACAAAATCTTAGAGGCCGCAAAATCATATTTTCAATACATGGAAATAATAACAAAATTACAACAAGGTATTTTGCAACAGAAAATTGAAGACTATAAACTAGAAAATGATGAAATTCTCATCTACATAGGAAGAATTTATGTACCAAATTCCTAGGAATTGAAAATTTTGATATTGATAGAAATTCATAATGTACCTTATGTTGGGCACCCAGGTTATCAGAAAACTATTGCAGTTGGCAAGAGCCAATATTATTGGCCAGGCATAAAGAAAGAAGTTGTTGATTTTATTGCCAAATGTTTGGAGTGTCAAAAGGTCAAGGTTGAGCATAGACACCCAGCTGATTTGCTATAGCCATTACCCATTCCTGAGTGGAAATGGGAAGTTGTAACAATGGATTTCATCACCAAACTTCCCAAAACAAACAAGCAACATGATTTTATCATGGTAGTGGTGGATAATATTACTAAAGTTGCCCATTTTATTCTAGTAAAGCTCACTCACAAGCCAGCCAACATTGTTGATATTTATATGAGAGAAATTGCTCGACTATATGGTATACCCAAGACAATTGTGTCTGACAGAGCTCCAAAATTTACATCAAATTTTTGGAAAGGATTATTTAAAGGATTTGGAACATTTTGAATTTTAGCATAGCTTATCATCCAGAATCAGATGGACAAATAGAGAGGGTGAATCAAGTGATTGAGGATATGTTGAGGATGTATGTGATGAATAAACCATCAAAATGGGAACACTACCTACACTTATTATAGTTTGATTATAGAAATGGGTACCAAGCATATCTAAATATGATCCCATTTGAGGCACTTTATGAAAGAAGGTGCAACACACTGGTAAGTTCAGACAACCCAACAGATAGAACAGTGGTTGGGCCAGAATTACTCAGGAAAATGGAAGAGTAGATGTTGAAAATAAAATAGAATTTAAAGTTCGCTCAAGACAGGCAGAAAAGATATGATGATAAGGGTAGAACTCACAGGGAATTTAAAGTGGGTGACCATGTATTCTTAAAAGTAAAATCCAACAGAAGTTCCCTAAAGTTGGGAAATTGTTCAAAGTTGGCAGCTCATTATTGTGGGTTGTTTGAAATCCTAGAGAGGATTAGGCATGTAGCATACATGCCTACCTTTCCTACATCAGTGTCTATTCATAATGTATTCCATGTATCATTTCTCAAAAAGTATATACTTGATGTTAATCATGTCATTGATTGGAATGTGATTCAGGTGGAGCAAGAAGGCGCCTTTCAAGTGCATTCGATGTGCATATAGGAGCGGAAGATCAAGAAGCTCTGGAATCAAACCATAGAGATAGTAACGGTCCAATGGACCTGGTACGGTCCTGAAGATGCAACTTGGGAGCACGAGGATGCTATGCGGGCAGAATACCCGCATATGTTTTAGGATTTTTGAAATTTTGGTTCTATATGTGTATATATTGCACTGAGGACAGTGCATAAATAAGGGGAAGGGGAATGTAAATACAAATGTACATAGTCTAGTGAGTCGGGATGTAGAAAGGACAGTATATTTGTAATGTAAACGTAAATGTATTCACATGCAAATATTAATGAAAAAAACATCACTTTGGCAGACCAACCATGTAAAAGAGTAAGGGGGACTAAAATCCGCTAGTTAGGGAAAGGGGGATAAACATTAAGGATAAGGGGATAAGCTAGGGAGCTTAAGCCAAAAAGGAATATTATATTAATATTCCTTAAAGTATAAAGTATGGATAATTATTTTATCCTAAGTTATAAGGATGGGGACAAGTGGGTTGAAGTAGCTCTCAACATGACAAGTGTCAAGTTGGGAACATGCATACATATAGTTGGGACTTAGTTCATTTTACCAGCATTCTACCATTTTTCACTCACAGATTTCAGTTGTCCTTTGTACCTTTCTATTACTAGCAGTGTACATGTACCTTACCCGAACCAGTACCATACATGTACTTGTACATGTACCTATACCTAGTTAACTTAAGAGTTAGACTGAAGAATCGGGTTGTCAGGCCTGTGGGCTATTGAGGAGGCAGGTTATTAGGCACGTGACCAATTCTCTCTAGGTGAGAATTTTTGGGAATTGATTTCTCGAAGGTGCCAAACTGCACCTACAGAGCTCTAAGACTTCTTGTCCAGCCTGTTGTTAAAGCCCCAGAAAGGAAGTGGGGCAGCCAAAGGATTGTTAAGCAAAGAAGGGGCACATTTCCTGGGGTGGGAGAGGCATGTGGGGAATGAGGTAATGTAGGTTGTTAGTTCGAGTTGGCACCTGTGACGGATTTTTTCCTGTTGTCTGAGATACATCATCCTAGTTAGGAATTCCTTTACCCGAGTGGACTTTAGTCCCATATCGAGGGTGACCCACTGCTGAGAGTTTTGAGTAGTGTGGTTTAAGGTTGGGAGTAACATGGAAGGTTTGCACGCATTTGGTGATATTTTTACCAAGATAAGTGTCAATTGTGTGTTAAATTACATGTTGCATTATTATTTATGCGTTTATTTTTATGGGTTTTTTCTGTGTGTGTTTCATGTGTATTTTTATTATTATTCTGTATGAATCTATGCATTTTCATAGTTTCTATATGTTTTAAATTTGTATACAATTCAAAAAATTTATGTGGCATACCCTAGTTGGATGTTGGGGATGTTACAACACCTACTCTCATGGCCACTTTACAAAATTATTCTAGATATGTTTCTATGGATTAGTTTCCTTGCCTCAAATTTTACAATCATTTATTCATTTTTGCAACCATTTTGTCCCACTATGGAAAATTCTATTTTTATCCTCTTCTTGTGTTCACCTTCAAATTTTCCCACCACATTTATGTACATTCATTCAACTTCATGCATGAAATATTTACTCACTTGGGGTCTTCAATTTCCTAGCACTCAAAGAATTGTCATATTTCTTCAATCCATTTTTCAACTTTTTGGATCTTCACTTCAAGAACGTGAAATGAAATTCATGTGGTGCTTCATCATCTTCACATCCTCTAGTTCTTCTATAGATACATAAGGTTTTTCCTCATCTTCGCTTCATCACTCTCATCTATACATATTTTGGCATTCTTATCTAATGGACCATTTCGATGGTATCCATTAACTTCCACATCTTTTGCAACAACAATACAACATATTCCATTGATTTATCATCTATGTATCCTCTTATGGGTCTTCCTCATTCTCTTCTCACAAGAATTCCTCTTACAACCATGCTACAATTTTCAATGCAACCTAGACTCTCTATGAAATCTTATTTTAAAGACTTCTTCAAAACTTGATATTCTCCTCGAATCCATAACACAATCCCTATGTAGTTTTCACCACATTCTTCTACCACTTTTTATTTATTGTTACCATAGTTTCCTCTCATCCAGCTTGTACTTAGGATTCTCATATCATTTTCATACAATTCTCCTCATACAATTCTCCTCAGCATTGCCACTATCACAGGAATCATCTACAACACTTATGAGTCTTCAACATAGTTATGATTATTCCCACTTTGATTTCGCTTAATGGAGAACATGGGCCTTCAAATCACAATAAACAACTACAAAAACGAAACTCACCACTATAATTAAAATCATACAACATAAATACACTTCAATGCATTATATTTTCTTTTATTCAAAATATCAATGGATAATGCTCTAGTTCTTTACAAAACTAACTCTCAAGGCCTCTAATATATACAAAACAACAACAACTGTAGGAAGAGGCTGTAATTTTTTTGGTACCAATTTATTTCATTTCTTAGGGTAAATGAACATTTATTTAATTAATCTTACCTTTACATAGTTATTAATCACCTCTCTAAGTGGCATATGTAACCCAAGCTTTAGAGATGGAATATTCAAAGCCAAATCAAAAAAAAATGAATACATCCAAGGAAATGTAAATTTTTCTCTTCTATTCTATGCAATATTATGATGAAGTTTGAAAAAGAGGTAGAGGAATATTTCTTCTACAACATATCCAAATTTAGAGTCTATCTCCAATAATTAAAAGTGCATTGGTCAAAATACTAAACTGATGTTACTATTTAAAATAGTTGTGCATGGTACTTAAACTCAATAGTTTATACTAAAATTTGGTGGGTATGTAGAGGAAGGTGTCCTCTAAAACGTGTTCAAATTTCAGATTATAAATCCAAGATATGAGGGTGATTTGATCAAAATATTGGAGCCCTATATTTGTTGAAAGTCAAGAAAATGAAAATTTGAGCAAGAAAAATTTAAAAAAATAAACTAAAAAGAACTTTTCTTTTGGTTGATACATGTTTTCCAAAAACCTATGGATGCTATTGTAAACACATAAATAAGGCACCCACAACACACACATAAATGACACACATAAGCTACATACATAACAATGCACCTAACACATACAAATATGCAAACATGTAGATGACACACTTACCCCCCACACAAGAGTGACACACCTTTCACCCACACAAATAAATAATGCACCTTAGAACCCACAAAAATTAGCAATGCACCTTATAACCCATACAAATAAGAGAGACACCTAATCCATTCAAATAAGTAACATACATAAATGTTGCACCTAACTCATAAACATAAGCAACACACCTAACATACACAAATAAGGAAATAGCATAACTCGCACTGATATAAATGACATGCATAACCCCTGTATATAAGTGCCACATATAACTAATTAACCCAACCTACAACTAAACAACAATATTAACCTACACACATAAATGACACACTTAACTGATGCACATAGGTGAAACACATAAACATAAATTATGCTCAAAACCCACACGCATAAACTATGCACATAAACAGTCCACATGGATGGTGCAGATAAATGACCCACCTAAGACACACATGTAAATGACACACACAAATGATTTATATAAACATAGACACATAACGGACTTTCATATGTGATGCATATAAACCACACACCTAAGCCACACAAAGAAATAACACACATAAACACAAATGAATAACATAAACCACACACATAAATTACTCACCTAACCAATGATGTACATAAATGATACACAAAGGTTATACACATCAATGATGCACCTTATAACCCATGCATATAAGAGATACACATATATAATGCATGCATGCACATAAACAACACACCTAAATTATGTTGGAGTTACTTCACACACACCTAGGATTTATTTTTCCTAAGGTTTTTCCTTGTTTATTAGTCATAATTAGTCATTATCAAGTCTCCTATATTTTAGGGGAGAATATTCCACTTGGAGAATATTCTCTTTCAGTTGACACTTTAGTTTGACTAGTTGAGTTGAGTTTAGATGTTGCATTGGTTTTGTCACCATGCAACAATGGGATCATCACCAGCTAATGCGCACTTGCCTTAGGATCATCACCAGACTGGCGCATTACCCTTGATTTCCTTAGTTAACTCCTCACTACTCTTTGTTCAATCAGTTAACTGAAGACTAGTTGACTAGTTAACTCAACTAGGTGGAAGTTCACTCCCATAACTACCTGAGAGACTAGACTAGGTGGCAGTTTACTCTCGTAACTACTGGTGTGTGTCCAGATCACTCTAGACCACCACTATGGCTCATTAGTTACTCAGGGATCCTATATATATTGTAAATTATTCACTCTTTGAGTGTGGAAACGGTTAATGAGAATTCTTTCATTCTTTCTCTCTTCTTTCTTCTTTCTCAATTTCTCTCTACAAATGTGTGTGGTATTTTCTAGCTAGATCTATTATGTGTAGGTTCAACACATTTACAAACTATGCACATGCAATGCACCTAACATACACCTATTCCACACACTAACACATGTAACCCACAAGCATAAATGATGCACCCCACCTACACACATAAAATTCACATCTAACCCACACACATAAAATTACACATCTAACCCACATATATTAAAAATGCACCTTACATGCACATAAGACACAAATATTAAGCAACACACCTAACTCATGCACATAACTTATGCTCCTAAGCCACATACATAAATGATGCATCTAAATCAAGGGCCTAACCAATGCACATAAGTAACACATAATAAATGACACACGTACATAAGAAATGCACTGACACACATCTAACTCATGCATAATAATCTCACCTTGTCAATGTGCATAAGCGACACACTTGTTCATAATTAATGCATGGCAATGTAGAGAAAATTCCAACATGGAGTATGTTATTTAATGAAATATAGAAATATATTAGATAGGCAAGAATCACAATCCATAGAGGTCCCTTAAGTCATGGCACAAATACCTATATCAATGTTAATATTAAGGTGGGGGATGTCAATGCATCACTTCTATAGGGATCTCATTTTCCTTGTGTGTGGATTTATTTTCCATATAAATGTTGATACGCCTCTTATAAACCTACACATATAAATGATCCACCTAACCTACACACATAAATGGAAGACCTAACCCATAGAAATAAGGGGCACACGCAATCCATACGAATAAGGGACACACCTAACCCACACACACATAAATATCACTTCTAACCCACAAACATAAATGATGGGCATAAGCTAGGCACATTAATGACACACCTAATCCACATACAAACAACACAAATAAATTCCACACCTAAGCTACAAAAATAAATGACTTGCTTACCAAGACACATAAGTGACACAGCTCACCCACACACATAAACACAAATTACACACAAAAATATAAACACATAAATAACATACATATATAACAAACAAAAACCATGAACCTAATCCAAAAACATAAATGACATACATAAACATAAATGATACACATTAGCCATACACCTAAAACACACATAAAAAACTCACCTAACCCATGTGTATAAGAGACACACAAGAACAATGCACTCAACCCACACACATAAGTGACACACCTAACCCACACACATAAAGTGATACACATCATCCATACACAAATGACACACCTAACCCACTAACATAAATGATGCACCCAATCCACACACATATGTGACACACCAAACACACACACATAAACAATGTACCTATACCACGCACATAAATGATGCACTTAAGAAGTACATAAGTAATCCACATATTAAATGACACACCTAATTTATAGACATAAATGGTGCACCTCACCCACACACATAAATGACTCACCTAACCAAGGCACTATCCCACTCACATAAACGATGTATGTACACATGTACATCAGTGACGATACACCCATGCATATAAGAACCATACCTAATCAATGCACATAGGCAACATAATCATGCACACCTAACCCACACACCACTAACACAATCAAATGACTTTGTTGTTGGTAGCTTGTCAATATTATTCGAACTCATTGTTGAGTCTTTAAAGTTTCATATTACACAACATCTACATATATATCATCTTGGTTGGCTTAAGGATTTAGGTTAAACTAGAGGATTTGATATTTGTTGTTGTTTTAAATTTGTGAGTGCATATTAGGCCTTCATAGATATAGTTTATTTGGATGTTACTCTAGTCAAGTACTCTGATACTTTATTAAACTCTCCATACCAAGATAAACACAAGGAAGCCTTAAACAACTATCATAAAATCAGAGAAAATTTTTGGGATCCATACTTATCTTAAAATGTATAAACCTTCGTGAATCTCACTAATTTTTAAAATGGAAACCATAAAATGTTTGGCGATATTTTTGTAAAAATAATCAAATTTCTAAGGATTTTATGTAGTTTCTAGAAAATTTGGAAAAAAAAAAATTAGTAACATACTTTTATTCTGTAGAATTTGGGTAAATTGTTTTAGGAAAAAATGGAAATTGGTGAATCGGATTTTGGAAAAAATATCCCATGGGATAAATTTATCCCCTAAAAGTTTCCCTGCATAAAATGTTACCATCTTCCCTACGAAGAAAATAAATTAGAGATACATATCATGCTTTATTTTGTCACATTATATCATTTAACTATTCAATCTACATAACTATACATACCTCTTTCCATAGTGATATAAGTTATCATGTTGATATTTAAGTTACCACATATAATAATGAGGGAACGTTTACATTCAAATAATGTTGATGTGTGTGGGGAGCCAATTAAACATATCCATCCTTTATATTGTATATAGTAGTTTATTGGTTATTATTTAGGATCTACTTTTGAATCAAGTTGTGCATAGTGTTGGTAGTAACACTTGCATAGGTAGATCCTATATGCACAGAAGGGGCACACATAGATGACACAGCTAAATGATGCACCTAACCCACATGCATAAACAATACACCTAAACCACCCAAGTGACATACATAATTAATGCAACTTTTAATCCACACTAAAAAAATGACACACCTAACCCATGCACATAAGTGACACACATAAGTGGCACACCTAACCCACAAACATAAGTGGCATACCCCATACTCATAACACACTATATGCTTAACAAAAATTCAACAATATTAACCATTATTACCCTAGATATAATAATGACTAAGATGCAATGGTATTCAACCATTTCCTTTTATAAAAATCTATAGTGAATGCCACGTAATTTCATAAAAATTCATTATAGTAACATCTTATATCTGGTAATAAGCATTTTTAACTATCACCAAATGTGCATCAAAAAAGGTATTAATGAGGGGCCTTAAATGATTGTCACCAAAGAGGGAACTAGTAATGGATCTTTAATGATTCTCATTGAAAGTGTCATTGAAATGGCATTGGAAAACAACCTTAAAGGATCGTTGCTATGGAACTTATGGAGATGATCCTTTAAGGTCGATCACTACAAGTTCCTTTGACAACGACCCTTTAAGGCCCATTGCCACATGTCATTTTTGTAGTAGTGGCACTTAAGAAACACATCATAAGTGACTCACTCACACACCATAAACATCGCACTTATGTGATACACCATAAGAAACACAAATGATAAGTGATGAACACAAGCGACACACCATAAGTGTTGCACATACAAAGTGGTAGAAATATTTGAGAAGATATTATGGCATTATTGGCATCTATTTTCCAAGCACACGAAAAGAGGTTTATGCCTCTATGTGTTAGAAAATGCAGCAAAAATTTAAAGATAAGAAGGTGAATATACTAGAAACAAGAATGTCAAGAGTGTAGATTTTAACCTTGTACAATATTTACTGCAAACAGATTTTCAGTAAAAGAACAAAAAATATACAATGGCAAATACAAACATTACACTGAGATTTTTTCCCTGGAAACCCAAACCGAGAAAACCAACATATTCTATATTCATTCATAGTGTTACATTGTTTACAATACAATATACATATAGGATCCAACGACATCCAAAACCCTAACCCAATGACCTGGATTAGTCAACAACCCTAATTCCTTAACCGAAAATAGAAAACATCGGCAAAAACCATGTGCCGAAACACCGCCCAAAAATGTGACACGTTTCCCGAGGCAAAAAAAATCGGGTGCGTTGCCCCTGCACCCCCCTCAAACCCCCCTGCACGCCTGGCGCAACATAGACACTACTACTCGTGCAAATAATATAACACATACCCAGCATTCTCCTACTTGTTTTTCTCTTTGCATACAAGGGGTTACGGGGTTACATAATCAACAATTCAGGGCAACAATGCCCATGGATCCTCTACACCAAGAGAAATTCTCAGTGCTCACAGATTTTGTTAATGAATCTGCAAAATTATTCAAATTGTCCACCTTCATTAGCAATACTTTCTTTTCTTCAACCATGTCTCTTACAAAGTGATATTGAATATCAATTTGTTTTGTATTTGAATGATAAGTCAGGTTCTTCGCCAGAAAAATTGCACTTTGACTGTCACAATCTATCCTTACAGCTTGATGTACCAACCCAATACATGAACACAATATTTGTAACCATGTTGCTTCCTTACTTGCATGAGTGGCTTCCATTTATTCATCTTTTGTAGTTGAAAGTGCCACTACAACCTGTCTTTTGCTCATCCAACTTATTGCTTCTCCAAACAGGTTAAACACATACCCACTTGTAGATCTCCTACGATCCAGATCTCCAACCCAGTCTGCATACACAAAACCATGTATATCCACCACTATGTCCAATCCTGGTCTTCCTTGGTAGCACAATCCATAGCTAGCAGTGCCACGCAAATACCTGAAAACCATTTTTACTGTTTTCCAATGCTCATTCCCTGGTTTTGACATATACCTTCTCAAAAATCCAACTGCATGTGCAATTTCCTGTCTAATACAAACCATTTCATATGTCAAACTGCCAACTGCACTCGCATATGGAACACGAGACATGTCTTCCTCCTCTTCTTGTGTCTTGGGACACTAATCCGCAAATAACTTTACACCAACAGGGATAGGAACCTTGACCGGTTTACATTCCTACATATTAAACCTCTACAATATTGTCTCGACATATTTTCTCTGGTTTAACCAAAGTTTCCTCTTTTTTCGATCTCTTTTAATTTCCATGCCCAAAATGAAATTTGAAGCACCGAGATCCTTCATGTCAAATTTAGAGGAAAACTGAGTTTTCACATCCTGGATAATCTTCGTGTTGTTTCCTATCAGCAACATGTCATCCACATACAAGACCAAATGAATCAAATGATCACCAATTAATTTAAAATACACACCGTGATCCTCTTTGCTTCTTGTGAAGCCAAGTCCCAACATATAAGTATCAATTTTTTATACCACATCCTTAGTGATTGTTTTAAACCATACAGAGACTATTTCAGCTTGCATACCAGCTCCTTCTTTCCCTTCACAGTATAACCTTCTGGTTGTTTCATATAGATTTCTTCTTCCAGATCCCCGTGTAGGAATGTTGTCTTCGCATCCATCTATTCTACTTCAAAATCAAATGCAGCAGCAACAGATAACAGAAATACTATAGAGGTTAACTTGGCAACAAGAGAAAAAATCTCACCAAAATCAATTCCATCGACTTGGGAATAACCTTTTGCTACTAACCGAGCTTTGTATTTCTCCACGTTTCCTTCTGCATTCAGCTTCTTTTTAAATACCCATTTTCTTCCAATGGGATTTCTTCCAGTCGGAAACTCCACTAGATCCCATGCCTCGTTCTTATCCAAAGATACCATTTCTTTGTCCATGGCCCTTTTCCAGATATTTCCATCCTCTGAATCCACTTCCTCCCTGACAGTTCTAGGATCATCATCAGTAATAGACAACAAAAAAAAATTGAACAAAAATCAGATGGAATATACCTTTCTAGTATCCTTCTTTCTCTAACCGATCTCTTAAATACTGGAGTATGAGGATCTTCTTCTTCTGATCCTTGTTCTTCTGTAGATTCTGACTCATAATCCTTTAAATCAAACTCTATTTTCTCTAGTTCTTCCTTACTTGGTAGGATTTCCTATTTAACAGCATCCTTCATTTCTCTAAATCCCACATCTCGGTTATACACTACCTTTTTAGTTTCTGGGTTCTAAAGCTTATAACCTTTGAGACCATCTTTATATCCAATAAAGATACACTTTTTAGCCTTCTTATCTAGCTTACTCATGTTTTCCTTTGGAACATGAACATATGCATCACAACCAAATACCTTGAGATGTGTGAGAGAAGGTTCCTTACCAGTCCATACCTCTTGTAGAGTCTAGTCATCCAACGCTGATGAGGGTGATTTGTTGACCAGATAACATGTAGTACCCATTGCCTCTGCCCAGAATTCTTACCCTAACCTAGCACCACTCAGCATGCACCTTGCTTTTTCCATCAACATCATGTTCATCCTTTCTGCAACTCCATTTTGTTGAGGTGTATATGGAGTAGTCTTCTGCCTTTCTAGACCGCACTTCTTATAGAATTCTTCAAATTCATTCCCACAGAACTCTCTACTGTTATCTGTCCTCGGCACCTTAATTCTTTTCTCTATTTGATTCTCAACAATATCCTTAAACTCTTTAAACCTATCAAAGACTTAAGATTTCTTCCTGAGGAAATATATCCAAGTATTCCTCAAGAATTCATTTATAAATGAGACATAGTACACAGATTTTCCCAATGATGGGACCGACACAGGTCCAAAAACATCAATGTGAACTAGTTGTAAAATTCCTTCTACCCTCGTTGCACCAGAGGGGAATCTTATCTGATTTTGTTTCCCATATAAACAATGTTAACATAAATCAAAATCCAGAGAGCAATTAGACACACCTTCAACCATACCTTTATTGTGTAGTAGTCAAAGACCCTTCTCTCCAATATGCCCCAGTCTTTGATGTCACAGCATAAGCTTTTCTCCAGAGACTGTAGGAGTTCTTTCTTCTTCAAATCCAATATCAAGAACAATGGAACTATTACACCCATCACTAATAGTGCTTCCTTGTAGCTTATATAGAGTTCCAAACCGAACTCCCTTCAACAACACCATTGCTCCTCGAACCATCATGTAGGTTTCCTTTTCAAATATTTTTTTTACCCCTGCATTGTTGATTTTTCTTACAGAAATCAAATTTATGGCCAAACCTGGGATGTGCAGAACACCAGGAAGTGTTCTAATCCTTCCATCTATGAGCCTCAACTTGACTTTTCCTCATCCAATGATTTTGGTTGTCGAATCATCACCTAAGAAAACATTACCTCCATCATACCTTTCATATTCGCAGAACCACTCCCTGTGGGGAGTCATATGAAAGGATGCACCAGATTCAACCAACCATGCCTCATTATCTGCATGTGTGCTTGAAGAAGCCAAGTACGCATCCCTTCCTTCTTCCTTGGAGGTATTTTCTTCTGTAGAAGGAGATTCTTCAGATCCCTTCTTTTTCTCAACTTTGGATCTACACTACTTCTTGTAGTGCCCTTCTTTTCCACATATCCAACATACCTTTACAAAATTTCTAGGATATTTAGATCTACCCTTAGACTTAGATCTCCCACCTGATAACTTAGATCTATTTCTTTCCTAGGAACGTCCTCTTGCAAATAATGTGTTTGTGCTCTGCCCTTCCATATTATTTTGTATCATCTCCTATGACAACAAGGATGAGACCACTTCATCAAACTTAAAGGCATTTGTATTACTACCTATGGCCACAACCAGACTATCCCACGAGTTTGGTAAAGAACACAGTAAACTGATACATTTATCTTCATCTGAAATTTTAATCTCAATAGATACTAACTGACTTACCATAGTATTGAAGGCGTTCAAATGCTCTGCCACCAAGTCTCCATCTCTCATCCTCAGGTTATACAACTTATTTCTCAGGAATATTTTATTCACTAGAGACTTAGACTGATACAACTTCCCCAACTTATCCCATAAATCCTTGGTTGTAGCTTCCTCTAACACATTCAGTAATATTGAATCTAAGAGACAGTCAGATTGTGCTTTTCGCCTTCCGATCCAAATTTTTCCAATCATCTGTTGAAGTTCTTGTAGGTGCAGTACCTGGATATACCGCGATCCATTGATCTTTGTCCACCAACAGATCTTCCATCTTGAGATTCCATAGCTCAAAACTTTGCCCAGTAAACTTCTCGATCTCCATTTTCAAATTGCTTTCCATTTCTTTTCACCTGAAAAATCAATACCACAAATTTCCCACTGTAACAAGGCTTATCATAGTCCTGAGCCAAACCCTTGACCACAAAGGCGTCCCCCTGAAGCCAACAAAGCTCTAATACCAAATGTAGATTTTAACCTTGTACAATATTTACTACAAACAGATTTTCAGTAAAAGAACAAAAAAGATACAATGGCAAATACAAACATTACATAGATATTTTTCCCCTGGAAACCCAAACCGGGAAACCAACATATTATATATTCATTCATAGTGTTACATTGTTTACAATACAATATACATATAGGAGTGAGTGGAATCCAAAACCCTAACCCAATGACCTGGATTAGTCAACAACCCTAATTCCTTAACCGGAAATAGAAAACCATCGGCAAAAACCATGTGTCGAAAAACCACCCAAACATGTGACATGTTTCTCGAGGCAAAAAAAAATCGGGGGCACTGCCCCTGAACCCCTACACGTTCGCGCAACAAAGACACTACTACTCGTGCAAAGAATATAACACATACCAAAGAAAGAGTTACTCGCACTAAGTTGAAAAAATGGTGGTCCACTTCTTGAAACCATAACTCTTGTATACAAACTTGGGTTTGGGCACATGGTAGCTTTTGAGGAGTATCTCAATGAAGAGAACAATGTGAGATACAATCATATATGTTAACAAGACAACTTGAATGCAAAAAGGGGATGTAAAATAGACATTGGAATGAAAATAAGGTTGGGATGAAAAACAGAACATGGAAGAATATGAATAAGACATTATAAAAATAAATGGGATGCATAAGCATGTTAAAGGGGACACACAAGGACTAAAAATGAGATGTAAAATAGGAATGTAAAATAAGGTTAGTGCATCCCAAGTATGATTTTGTTGTCATCTAGGACATAAATGCGTGATAAAAAATTATTGGTTTGTACTATTAATTGTGTCAGAATATTATTGTAAAATCAAAAATTCTAATATTTTGAAAATGAATTTTTTAAGTATTTATTAGTTTCACCAAAAATACAATAATATTCTAATTTGAAAGCCTTAAGAAAGTAAAGGGGAACATTTTTAGATCTTGAATGTTGACAATAGTGCTCTCTAGTTGAACTTGGTGTTTGTTGGAGCCTAGCATTAGGGAGTGAGATGTGATAAAAAAATAACACCAATGGTTTAATTATATTTAAGTTATCACTAAAATAATACAAGATAATTGATACTCAATACTATCTATCCTTTTAGTGTTACTTCATTCTTACTTTGCTCAACATTATTTAGTCATTGCATAGTACTTAGAGGAGAAGGTTCTAGAGCACATGGAATCTTGATGCTAAGAGGTGTAGGCCTTGGAAAAATTGTTATTTTTTAAAAATAGAGTAATGAATGCAAGAGAACTCCCCTAGTGATTTCTACTTGATCATAAAAATTTTAAATTATACAACAAAATATGGAGAAAAAATTGTGATCAAATTCTACTTTGAAGACTTTGATAGTAGCATATGGTAAATTGTCAAGCAATGACTTCAAGGTTACAAATGTTGGATGTAACACTACTATATTGGGTCTTATATTATCAAAAAGCCTTAAGCCACTACTTTAATGAAGTAACCAGGACAGGAAGGCTAACAATGTATTTAGGACACTTCCACTAATCAAATTTTCATGCCACTTTGGTGTTATAAGATTTAAAATTGTACACCTAATAGTTGGCTTTGTCACAAAAGCATTGAGAGGAGATAATGCCATCTGCGAGTTGGGCATATAATCCTCTCATAATGCTATGATGGTCTAAAGACATGTTTTAGGATAAAAGTTACATAATGGCATCAAATTTTACATAATGCAAGCATGTGTCTTTCTTAATCAATAAGTATCCTAGCCATCTAAATGACGCTTGACCAAAATTAGTTAGTCGATATAGAGAGAGCACTAAGAAGAAGTGGCCTTCACACGATAAAATTTATTATAGACCTAATATTGTTCATTGGTGGTGATATGAATTTGGTTGAGGAGTACTTCATTGTCTTAAATAAACTCTACATTATACTCTATTAAGTGTGCTTGAGATGGTGAGAGTAGGGAGATGGGATATAGAGCCACTTACAATTGTTCTTGCAATGAAACATATTTCATGTAGAGAATTGTTACTTCATCCTTGGCCTAATGGGTGAAAATAATGATCACATGTTAATGGGATCAAAGATCCTTTATCTACTATTCAATGAAACCAAGAAAAATTCTTTATAAGGAGGATTCCTCTTGATCCTATCATAGTTGTTGCTAGGTGGTAATGAAATATTACTAGCATGCTTAGATACTTCCTATTAAATAATAATAAATCACTAAGGTTAGAGGTTGTTTTAAAGTGTGGTAAGGGTATCTAAGTTTCCCATAAATAGGACCAACTACACACGATCAACTTAATCAATAAACTAACATAGATAATGATTGAAGGAACTTAAAGGGTCTATGGGGAAAATATCATTTGTGATGGGGCTAGTAATATATGGGGTTAAATCCATGAGTAGGGTAAGGTGTGAGTTATGGTATCATTGTCCATTGGATATTTTATTGTGTTTACATGAATATGCGTTGTCATGTTTGCATGCATTAATCATTTTGTAACAGTGAAGCGAGGAATTAGGGTATCGTAGTTGTAGAATGAGTATTTCAGCCTAATTATATGGTTGGATTTGTTAAAAAATGGTATTAGAGGAATAGGATGAAGGAAATTTGAGGTTTCAATAGGTACCACGTATCCTCAATGGTGTATAGAGGTTGTTGGGTACATTGCTATTGGTGTAGATATGCAGCAAGGGTGAGCAAATCTGCAAACTTTGTGGTTGTATCAAAGCTATGGACAAAATTGGGTGAGAACACGAGAAATCCTAGTTCTCTAGTGATTAAATTTGTTTATATATATGTTATTAAAAAATACAAAAGGCATGCAACAAAAAATATACATGAATAACACAAGATAGAAAGAATCAAGATGATGTATAATACCCAAATAATCAAAGTACAAAATAAGATATGCCTGTGAAGAGACCGATGAAGACAAATGCCTCCTGGTGGACCCTCTATGTGAGGGTTCTTTCTTTCCTGGATGTGGTAGTAATGGCTAGATTCTCCTTTGGGATGAAAGTAACTATGGTGAGATGAAGCTAAAAGGTCAGTGGAAATTTCGGCAACATCTCTATACTCTCATAGGAAAATCATATGGAATGGTATGGCTCTCTTTATTTTAAGGAAAAATAGTGGTTCTCCTTAATGTGGTCAAAATAATAAAATATTATATTTAACCAAATCAATTTTAACCACTAATTTGAATTTTTCCTTTAATTTATTAAAAAATAAACAAGGGAAAATGTACAAAAGGGGATTATGGCTTTAATTAAGTGAAATAACTTAGGCAAAAATGGTTTTCCTAAGTTATGAAAGGGAATAACAGTGTGAAAGTGTGCATGAAAAATGATACATGGACTATGATGGTGCATATCGGTAAGGCTTATCCTTTTGGTCTAGGTGTGTGAATAAATGGTAATAACAGATGCCCCCTAATGTGTGATGTGAGAAAATTGCATGACCGACATACATTATAGTTTTATTTCACTGGGATATGTGTCGACCAAAGAGAAGAAAAGGTACCATGGGAGAAGAATAGAAGGCCCAACCGACGAGGAGGCCATAGAAAACCACTTGTCAACAAAGGTCATCAAGTGGGGAGTAATATGATCTTAATGGGACAAGGTAGGCATACCCATACTCATTGAGAATACTCGTGGCATCAATAGAGAGACTATAAGGGAGTCTCAAATCCAACATGATGTTGTCAATGATGGATAGACTACATCAACATGATAATATCAATCCCATATACAATATGTGGATGGAAAAATTTGAAGTACATCCCAACTGCAATTGAACGGAGTACATAAGAACTAATGCCCCTTCATGCTGAAGGAAGGAGGTAGAAACAACCTAAGAAGCCCTGATAAATAGGAATGAGCCCCCACAAATATCTAATGAGCATACTAGAGGAAATCTCATCATGGGGCTCTGAGAACGATGGTACGAAGCCAAGAAAATCTGAGGAACTGGATTTGAGGTTGGATCATATATGCATGTACGATCTAAATAATGTGAGGACATGAGATCCGACCAAGTTTGAGATCAATGAGAACTCTCTCATCATGGTCCAAGGGTAACCCATCAGATGGGGGATAGGTACCAAGGTACAATAGACCATCCCATAGAATAAATGTGTATCTATAGGCCCGGTATCCAAAGAACAACCTGTGAAGTTATAACTCTAGAAGCACCTACTGAGACTAGCATGTGTGGGGGGCTACCAGTAGGGAAACCCTCTTATGAGGTCTACTACATCTCACACATGTTCGGGATGATGGCATCAAGAACTAGATCATTGAACTGTCAAGTATATGAGTCTCAAATGTGCAAAAAGAATCTAGAGTCGAGCACAAAAAAGGAAGCCAAGGCACCAAGGATAAGGAGGGATTCAAGGTAACAATCCTCTAGGATAACCCTCTAGAATACAAGTGTTGAATTCGATAGAGGGAATCCCACTCAAACCAAGGAGAAGGAATCACCAAGGGACCATCACGAGGTGACGAGCACGATGTGACTGATGGGAAATAACACTAGGGGATGGATGGAAGGAAAAGAGAGGTGGACTCAAGGATTCCCTTGTTCAAAGCATAAATGCAGGGCTAATCTAGTAGCAACTGAAAACATCTATAAGGATGGTGGGTGAATCGGCATATTGTTAGTCAAATGTATCATTGGAACAACTGCATATGGATAGTTGGGAAACATGTGATGAGCACTACAGATGGAGGGGTGAATCATCATCAATGCTCTAAACAAGAGAAACATGGGGATGCTTCCAAGGGGAAATGAGTGTGAGAGAAATATAATGTCACTCACCAATGTGTTTAAAAATGTAGTGGCCAAGTGGAATCCTAGTGGAGGAAGCCACTCAGCAGAGAAGAGATTCTTCTTGGGAGTGTCGATGGGGCTGGCTAGGAAGAGGGTATAAGAAAGGGGGGAATCCTCCTAGAAATTTCGATGGGGTTGGATAGGAGGAGTAAACCCAAGTGAAAGGTGTTCCTAGTCATGCTAATGGGGATAGCTAGGAGGAGACAACATAAGGGAGGAATTCTTCCTAGGAATGCCAACGGGGTTGGCTAGGAAGAAATGACACGGGGAGGATTCCTCCCAGTAATACCAATGGGGCAAGACAGGGAGAAATGACCGACATCGAGGAAAACCTCCTAGTGATGCCAATGAGGTTGGCTAGGAGGAGGACACTCAACTCAATCTAGCAATGCATGTGAAGTTGGTTAAACAGAGAGGATGAAAAGACAATCATATCAACTAATTCCAATCACATTAGGAGGCGAAAGTCAAAAGACTAGTTTGGACATGTAAATGTCTAAGGGGTTGGACATGATAGGACTACAAATACATCCCCAAAGAATGTCGATGAGGCTAGTTCTAAGGATGACCACAAGGACTATGCCCCATGAGAATGTCGATGGGGCTGATCAGGGAGACGTCATTAATGGTTATCATTCTTAAGAATGTCAGTGAGGCTAGCCAAGAAGGAAACATAACCCAAAGTTATTCCTCTTAAGGCGGGTCAAGAAGGAAACTAGAGCAAGGGGTTTGTTGATGGGGTCGGTCAAGAGGAAACCCAAGTGACAAGAGACTGGAAAACAGGACCCCTCTAGAGAATTCCCATGAGAGTGGTCCATAGGGAATCCAAACAAGAGGAGGCATCCTGATAATGTTGATGGGATTGGCCAAGAGGTATCCAAAAGAAATTGAAACCTTCTTAGGAATGCCAATGAGGTTGGACAAGTAGAAGATATACAAAAGGATACCAATGAGAATGTCTATGAGGATGGTCAAGAGATATCCATACAAAAAGGGGGCTACCTGAGAATGTCTGTGAGGCTTGGCAGGAAGGCACCCCTAGTTTATTGACAACTAGACTATGGGAACTCTCCAGGAGATGCCAATGGGGTTGGTTAAGAGAGAGCCCAACAAGTAGAACCTTACTGAGAATGTCAATGGGGTTGGACAGGAAAGAACCAAACAACCAAAAAACACAATCCTCCAACTAATAGTGCCTATGGAGCCGATTAGTAGGGGGAACATGAGGACATCCCCATCTAAGAATGTCGATGAGGCTAACTATATGGGGGGAACAAAAAAAACACTCCTCCTCATAATGCCAATGGGGTTGGTGAGGAGGCGACTATAAGACAACCCCTTCATAAGATTGCCAATGGGGTTGGTTAGGAGAGGATAAGGGAGGGATCTTTCTATAGAATGCTAATGGGGTTGGTCTAGCATGGATCCCTTGAAGACAAAAATCCTCCTAGTAAGGCCATTGAGGCTAACCAAGAGGAAATAGTATGACGCCACAATCTAAGGGACTTGATGGGATTCAAAGGGCATGCCCCCAGCTAGGAGAAATCATTCGATCGAGGGACATACAACTCTTCATGGGAAAAATGCCTCCCATATGAAGTGTGGAATTTCAAAAAACCAAAAGTGCCCTTTTGAGGAGTGCAACGAGAAAATTCCAACAATGCAAACGGTTCATCAATTGAATTCCATATGAGCCCACAACAACAAAAATAAAAATGGGATTTTTCCATTAAAAGAGTTTCCCTCCAATTTTGTGGTTCATTACCACCAATGGTGGAGACTGAACGTGGAGAGGAGGAGAAGGACCTAAATCTTGTTGAGCCCACTGCAGGAAATCCGACTGAATAAAAATGGTGGTTAGAGTCTCAAGTTGGTGGTCTATCCATGCTCTTCAATTCTGTCGGATTACTTTTTAGATTAGGGGCTATTTTGATTGTTTGGGAACCCTACTCAAATTTTGGGGCCCAACGCACTTTTTGATCCAGAAAGAGCATTGGCCAATGCAAGAAATGGTATGTTAAGTGCATTGGCCAACACACTAAACTAGAGGAAAAGTGCATTGGTCAATCTTATCCTAATGGGACCAAAATTGATGGTTGGCCTCTAGTCTAGTGGGGGACAAAGAGGCAACTCAAATGGTGAGTTTTTTAGATATGAAGGACTGGAAAAAGGTGGTTTTGTGTAGGTATGGAATATTTCAAAGTGATATGGAAAGAACGATACTTTGAGAATATCCAAGCACATGTGAAAGGAGATATGGTTGTGCAAAGGGCACTGACGCAGTACAAGTTGCTCAAGTACTTTGAAAAATCACTAATGCGAGTAGGAGAAGGGCTCTTGTCACGCATAGTGGGGTATTGGGACCTTGATGATGTAGAATTTATGGTATGTGGTCATCATCAGGAGATAACCATGTTGGACATATACTTTCTCACTGGGTTACCCCAACTGGGGGTGTTATTGGATACTACACCCATGTTGCCTCGAGGGAGGCGAGTAGAAGAGTTCTTAGATCGTCATTGTAGTCTCAATGCTCAGATCCATGATTCTACTCTATATGTAGGGGACATAGAGAGACTAGAGACCTAGGAAATGGCTATGGCGGTGATTCAGATACTTGGGATTCAATCTCTACACAAGGTGGCAAGAGGTAAGATGCTTGCGATTGAGAGGGTGTTATAGGATGCTCACTTTCGGTGGGCACAAATACTTTTGACGATAATGAAGCACCAATTGACAGCGTGTTGGAGAGCATGAGGAGGAAATTGTGCACTCGAGACAATATTATGTTCCTTCTTCTTTGAGTGTATTTTGACACTTTGCCCACATGTGCACATTTGTGATGGGGGGCCTCAAGAGCCCTGGATGTGTCAGTGGGGTGAACTTCTATGTAGAGGTGGGAGTGGTGTAGTGAGGAATATGTTTTGATCCAAGTTCTTACATCATTGGGAGTAGCTCCTGATGGTGATCAAGGAGTATCCATACTTAGGGATGAACTACCAGGGGGATACATAATTACCTTTTCCTGTTGGTTGTGCATGGGGACCTGATGGTAAGACATAATGTGAATATGTTTATGTGATCTGTTTATTTCATCTTGTGAAATATGTCAATATGTGATACTGACAATGTGTATGTGTGAAAATTGCATATACAGCATCGGTGAGGCTGACAAGGCAGATGACAACCAGGGAGGCTAGTACATCGGCCAATCCTAGGCCATAGGTGGTCTAGATAGGGGGAATGATATGTAGACGGAGATGGAGGACCTCCACCGTAGGTTGGATATCTTGTTGACCGGGGTATCTAAGCAAGGGTGGCATACTATGGGTGACCACTATATTGGCACTTGTGTCGGAGTACAAGTGGAATGGCGCTCCATCCTACGAAGGGTAAGAATCGCAGGACAAGTGGTGCGGGACCTCACATCATGGGACATGATTCCCTTAGTATGTATTGTGCCATCCGATGTGGATGAGCATTAGGAGAGGATGGATGACCCCCCGCCCCATTTTTGTATTATATAGCATGTAATGGACATGTCAATTGTATAGTAGAGTAGTTGAGTCATACTAATATGACTTGTGTTATTTTTTGTTTTTTGAATATATAAATGTTGATGGACATATATCTACATGTTTGTGATGGTGAATCAAAAATGTACAATGTATGATATGTACTAATGTGCATGTATGATATCATAGAAATGAATGCAAATGGTTATATTCTTGTCGATGCATGTCATAGATGCTAGTCTAGGATGTTGTTTGCAATGTTATATATGAACTGATTGTGGCTTCTAGGTACATGATTGAATGTAATGAATTCAAATGATCACACCAGGAGTCAAACATGCAAGTATTTCCTAAACAAGCATGGGTGTCACACACAATACACACCATTCAACTACATGACGAGAAGTTGGGAATCTAAACAAACATGAAGGTGACAGATGCAATGAGCAACAGCATAGGCTAACAAATCTATCACTGCATCATATTCGACATGATTATTGGTGGTAGGTCTAATGCAAACCCCACTAGAATGATAGAGGGTAAGTGTGGGAGTAAAGAGATCCCAAGCCGTCAAAGCTAGATTCCATAAAGAACGACTTGCACCATCATCATAACCAATGTAGTAGGAGGACAGAGGGTCCATCTGAAAGGTGCAAGATAACAAATGAGATTCCATACATGTAAGGTGAATGCAACGAAAACATCAAATATAAACAGTATACAAAGAAAACATGGAATGAGGTGATAACAAAGGGTTGTGAGGGACATCCCTGAAGAAAAGAATCAGGTGAGATTCTGACTCTGGGGGATCATTACCATGCGATATGTGTGAGGTATGGGCATCGGGTGGGGATGACTCACAATGAGATTATGGATATTCAATCATCGAGGTGGCGGCCTCCGCATGAGTATCCTTCAACTAGCAAAGGACCTGCAAAGCATCTTGGTACTAGGGAAGATGAGGACAATGGTGAGAGTAATGACCATAATTGTCACATAATGCACAAGTTGTTTTGTACATAAATTCTTTATATGTTTGGTGACCGGTTCAGGAAGGTGGACTTCCACAACTGAAGTGGAAGAAGCAACATCCATATCATCAAATTTATAGATCTCTTTCAATTCTAGAAGTCGGGGGAAATGAAAGGTAGGATGACCTGGAAGCTCACAAAATGCACAAGGAGGAATAGGCCTCTCTATGGTAGGTTATGTGGTCGTAGTGGGGTGAGGGGGTTTCGGTAGATTTTCCTTTGGCGTAGCTTCAATTTCAATATTTCTTGGTCTTAGGTATGAATCAGAATAGGTTACATGGGGGTCACATACAAATAAGGTCAAGGCTCAAAATTAGGAATAAGGGTAGGAGGTGGATCCAAATACCACACAGGGATCCAGGGGGTAAGGTTAGGTAGGGTGAGGGTAGCCATGACCAGCGTACTAATGATACTAGGAGGAGGGAACAAGAAGGGTACCTGACCGAAGGGATAGTGCGGATGTGGCTGCAACATACCTGGTGGAGGCATGGAGGATGTAGGTGTGGAATGTCCAGTAGAGGGTTATGGATTTGATCCCGCTGGTCCATGGTTGTATGACACCATGCAAACATGAGAAGAACCAAGTGCAATGATTGTCGGAGGTGGTCTGTAGTATGCACCCAATATGATAGATTCTTTTTAGACTCTAGGGATGAGGTCATTGATGGGGGAAGTAGTTTGGTCCCCACCTAAGGAAGAAACCACATTATCAGGATGAAGTTGGGCCTGGGGGTCGTGGTAGGTCAACTGGTCAGTTGATCGATGTTGATAAGCTTCCCATTATGGGGGAAAATCATCTTACGAAAAACTAACAAGGCAATGGCCTTCATGGCATACATGAATCTATTTCCTAACTAGAGGTTGTAATCTAGAGGGGCATCTATAACCTCAACATTGACATGGAATTCTTTGCCCCCTAGCTTGATGGGACAATTTTGGTAAAGGCCTTGGGGTTGGGAAGGTAGACCATCATACACTCAGAGGGAAATCGTAGATGGGACAAGAGTAGGGGATCTTATCTACTTCCAAACCTAAGAAAACATGACGCATGTGGATGCACCTTCATCAAAAATACAGTGGTGGATGTTGTACTTGTTGATGGTCACTGGGATCTGGAAGGCAACAGAAGAGGGCAAGTGGAAAGGCTTGGCTTGATCACTATCAAAGATGATCATGTGATCGTCTAAAGGGTCAATAGCTCCTATGGCAGCAGGCAAAGCCTTCTTCTATGCAAGGCACATCTGAAGGACCTCAAGGGTTGATATGGCGGTGGGGGCCTGGGCCAGGTCATCGACGATGCTATAATGTTGGGTTGCCTTCCCATGCAGGTGAACAACATTTTGTCAAAGAGGAACCTTTGGGACCTTCGAAGGGATCTCGATATATGGTCGAGGGATTTGTAAATTCCCTTGGGTGACCGAAGGAGGACCAGAGGGCATAGTCGGTTGTGCCTCGAGAGGCATACCATATAGGCAGGATTGAGTAGTGAGATTCACGAAGAATAAATCCAACATGAGAATCTAGTAAGTGTCATTACCAAATGGGTGAAGAACAAAGGCAGGGGCAGGGGTAGTGGAATCGTCATTCTGTTGGTGTAGATCTGCAGCAAGGGTGAGTAGATATGCAAAATTTGTGGTTGTATCAAAGCTACAAACAAAAGTGGGTGAGAACACAAGAAACCCTAGTTCTCTATTGATTAAATTCCTTTAGATCTTTGTTATTCAGAAATAGAAAAGGCATGCAACAAAAACTATACTTAAATAACACAAGATAGAAAGAATCAAGATGATGTATAATACCCAAATAACCAGAGTAAAAAATAAGATACACCTATGAAGAGACCAATGAAGACAAATACCTCCTGGTGGCCCCCCCATGGGAGGCTTCTTCTTTCTTTCCCGAATGTATGGTAGCAATGGCTAGATTCTCCTTTTGGCTGAAAGTAACTATGGTGAGATAAAGCTAAAAGGTCGGTGAAAATTTCGACAACATCTCTATACTCTCATGGGAAAACCATATGGAAATAGTATGGCTCTCTTTTTTTTATAGGAAAAATAATGGTTATCATTGATATGGTCAAAATAATAAAATATTTTATTTAACTAAATCAATTTTAACTATTAATCTGAATTTTTCGAAGAAAAAATGCATAAAAAAATATTATGGTTTTAATTAAGTAAAATAACTTAGAAAAGGGGGTTTTCCTATGTTATGCAAGGGAATGATAATATGAAAGTGTGAGCATGACATTATGATGCAAATATTTGTCTCATATATATATATATATATATATATATAATGTAAGTATCTTATGTAAGTATAATCTATAATGAAATGGTAAGTATAATCTGTTATGAAATTATGGAAATTAGACATGATGGCATGACATAATTTGTATTCTTTGTACATAATACAAAGAATACAAATTTGTATAATTTCTATAATCATAATTTGTATATAATTTTTTAATATTATTTGTATTCTAAAACTTTATATACATGTTAGTATATTCATTAATATATATATTAAGATTGTACAACTTTATATAGGGAGTTATTATTGAAAATGGTTTACAATGATAAAATATGAAAATGGAATGCATGCCCATATAATGACCATCTCATGTGTTTATCCATAATGTTGAAATTAGTATATATTAGTTTATTATATTTTATAAAAATAAAAATAAAGTAATAATAAATTTAGTCATTTAATATATATGGAAAAAATAAATATGGAAAAAGAGATATTTAAAATAATTTTTACTAGAAAACTAATATTAAATAAAAGACATATTTTAATTGAAGATTTTTTTTTTAAGTACAAAAATATTTAGATTTTTATTTTTTTAAATCTCTTTTAATATTTAATAAATATAAAGTTAAGATTGATTTAAAATAAAATAAAAATGATAAAAGTGAAATTCTCTTGAAAATATAGCAAAGTACATACTTCGCTAACCAAACTTGGGTAACTAGATAATTGAATATATTTTTATAAGTATAGGTTTAGTGAATAATATATTAAGCTAGTACAATTAATATAATATTTTCCAGAAAAGTATAAATTTAATGAATAATATATTAAGTTAGTATAATTAATATAATATTTTCTAAAAGGCATGTAATGTTTAAGTTTTAATTAGATATATGAAGTGTTGAAATAATATAACTGTAAAGTGTATTCTTATTATTATTTGATATATTATTCATTGAATCAATCTCCATTGTGGATTGATTGTGTCGGCTATTGTAAAAGGATCAAATCCCTTTTTGCGGATTGGTCATAATGTAATTGTAATAGGAAGAAAGAGAAGTCGGCCCCAAAATATATCAAAGAGGCCTGGGAATATAATAAAGGTGGTTATAACCACCCAGGAGAAGAAGTCAGCCCTGCCAGTGAAAGGACACTCCCACACGTGCCAGTCTTGTATAAATAAGGAGGCCATCACCTCACTTAGACACACACTCACTTGTTCATTGAGAGACAAGTTTTGGAGCTGCAATTGGAGAAGAGAGAGAGAGAGAGAGAGAGAGAGAGAGAGAGAGAGAGAGAGAGAGAGAGAGAGACATCTTTGGGAGAGGACATTATGTACTTGTTTGAGTTATCTCTTGGCATTGCATTGGCTATCTATATTAAGGAAGTTTTCTTGGGTTTTCTGTCCCATGAGGGTTTCCCAGGATAAATGATGTGTCTCTTGTGATTGTGTATTTCTCAGTGATTCTATCTTATGCTATTATTATCTATTGAAATGCAAAGAACTATAATAATGTTTTAAACGTTAACATGGTATCAAAGCCAAGTTGAAGAGAGCATCTTTCACAAGAGAAAAGTGAAAAACGTCATTGTTGTCGTACATGCAAATTAGGGTTTTTTGTTGGAGAGGTATTTCAGCCCTAAAACCATCTAAAAAAGTGTGCCCTCCCCCAAGGATCACTTTGGCACCTTCAGTGCACCTTTTCAGTGGCTAGATCTCCCGGAAAGTGAAACCCTAGTTTCACAAAGTACCAGAAGTACCAAAGTACCAGAAGTACCAAAGTACCAGAGGTACCAGAAATCCAGAAGCACCAGTCCAGAAATCTTCAAATCAAGTTTGGAGGGGTAAAAGTTGGATTTTCTCAAATCCAAGCACACCAGGCTACTCGCCTCAGCAAAGCGCACCTCCTGGTAAGTTCAGAATTTGATTTTGAACATTTTCATTTTTGGGCATTTTCCCAGCTTCAAGTAAAAGATGTCTACAAGCGTTAAGCTTGTTGACAAGCTAGAAGGTGTGGAAAACTTTCGTGCCTAGAAGTATAGGATTGGTCTCATTCTTGAAGAGAATGACCTAGCAAGATTCCTCAAAGAAGAAGTGTCGAAGCCCGTCGATGTTGCAGGAAAAGCAAAGCACCAAAAGGACACAATCAAGGCCAAAAGAATCATTCCAGACTCAATCAAAGACCACCTAATTCCCTATGTGTCATCAAAGAAGACTCTGAAAGAAATGTTTGATTCCCTAAACAGACTATATGAACGAAAGAACATAAACTGGAAGATGAATCTTAGAACTCAGCTCAAGAATACAAGAATGCAGAAAGGAGAATCAATCAAAGAATACTTCTCCAGAATATCCCAATTCAAAGAACAACTAGAAGAAATTGGAGATGTTGTAAACGAAGATGAACTTATAATGACAACCCTAAATGGTCTCACGAGACCTTGGGATGCCAGAACAGAGAAACTGAAGTTTGACAGTCTATGGGAAGAATGCATTCAAGAAGAAACAAGAGTAGTTAACCGAGAGGCTTTACTAGAAAGAGATGAAGATCAAGCCCTAGCTACTCACACTAAAGGAGGAAGAAAGAAGTCTTACTTCTAGAAAGAGACTTACAAAGAGTCTCAACCCCAAAACAAATTCAATCACAAAGAATCTCATCCAAGGAGATTTCAGAGGAAAGGGCAACGAAAGGAAAGAGATTGCTCATATGTACAATGCTACCATTGTGACAAGATGGGACACATTGCGAAATTTTATCCAGCTAGACGAGAAGAATACAAGAGGAAACAAAAGAGGCACCATGCCCATGCAGTTGAAGATGAAGAGCCACCTGCAAAGATGTTAAGAGAACAAATTAAAGAACATGTCTTAATCTCAGCCCTCTCAGGATCGGTAACACCTGGAGAGGACACTTGGCTCATTGATAGTGGTGACTCCAAGCACATGACATGACAAAGAGATATTCTCTCTTACATTTCAGAGAAGAAGTTTTCTCATAAAGTGACACTTGGAGATGATTATCAATATCCCATCAAGGGAGTGGGAGAATCAAACTACAAGCTTAATTTAGGAAACGCAATGAAGATGAAGGACGTATTGTATGTACCAGGTTTGACAAAGAACTTACTCTCCATATCAGCTTTAGAGAAGAAAGGCTTCAAAGTTGTCTTTATAGATGGAGAAGTTCTTATGTGGGCTAAAGGAGAAACCTTAAAAGAAGCAATCATCATTGGAAAAGAAGAAGGTGGCTTGTATAAGCTAAAGGGTCACTCAGAAGCTGCCATGACCCATGCCATTGAGAATCTATGTGAACTTTGGCATAGAAGACTAGCTCGCATTAACTACAAGGCACTACCATACATATGCAAAGCAGCCATAGGTTTACCAGAACTCAAGGTTGACCATGAAGGCATATGCAATGGATGTGCACAAGGGAAGAACATCAAGAACCCTTTTCCGAAGAGAGACAACAAAGCAGAAGGATCCCTAGAACTCATTCATTCAGATGTGTGTGGCCCAATGCCATCGTCCTCCATTAGTGGGTATGTATATTATGTATCATTTATTGATGATTATTCTCGTAAGAACTGGTTGTATCTCTTGAAATCTAAAGATGAAGTGTTCAGCAAATTCAAGGAATTCAAAGCCTTGATAAAGAATCTTTCTGAAAGAAAGATCAAGATACTCAGGTCAGATAATGGAGGTTAGTACACCTCAAAAGAGTTAGTGAACTTTTGCAAAGATGTTGGGATCAAGAGGGAACTCACTACTCCCTATAATCCTCAACAAAACGGTGTGGCTGAAAGAAGGAACAGAACGATAATGGAAGTCGTGAAGACCATGATCCACGATCAAGATCTTCCTATGTGCTTATGGGTAGAAGCAGCAATGACAGTCGTATATGTGAAAAATCGATTGTCCCATAATGCACTTGGGTTCAAGACCCTGGAAGAGATGTTCACCTAAAAGAAACCAGAGGTAAGCCATCTCAAAATATTTGGCTGCCCAATATTTATACATATACCGAAAGAGAAAAGAAACAAGCTGGAACCCTCAGGAAAGAAGGGAATATTTGTGGGATACTGTGTGGTCTCCAAGGCCTTCAGGATCTATATACTAGGTCACTGCCACATCGAGATCATCAGGGATGTGACCTTTGATGAAGATGCAGTGCTCAAGAAATCGAGAAAATGCCAGGTTGAAGAGGTATATGAAGAGGAACTCGTAATCCCTAGAGTTGCAGAATAAGTAAGGGAGGTTCCCAGAGCCGTTGAACCAGTGAAGGAAGTCGTAACTTCCCCTGATGAGGAAATTCTAGAAGATCATGACGTAGCAGAGTTTCAAGAACCTCCTCAGATGACGGTCCTCCATAAGAGAAAGCCAGCTTGGGCTAGAGATCTTATTCAAGATGGAGAGAAATATGGTGTTCCCGAAGGAACCACGAGACATGTGAAGAGACCTAAGCCATTCTCCAGTTATATGGCTTTGATGTGTGATCTCCTAGAAAAGGAGCCTACCTGCTTTGAAGAATCCATTCTGAAGAAAGAATGGGCAGCTGCCATGACAGAAGAATACCAATCCATAATAAAGAACGATGTATGGGAAATAGTTCCCAGACCGAATAGCAAGGATGTGGTATCGTCCAGATGGCTCTTCAAAATAAAACATGTTGTTGATGGAAGTATTGAGAAGTATAAAGAAATATTTGTAGCTCGTGGCTTTTCTCAAAAAGAAGGCATTGACTATGAAGAGACATTTTCTCTTGTAGCCAGATACACTTCGATCAGGACCATCATAGCCCTTGTGGCTAAGATGAAGTGGAAGTTACACCAGATGGACGTAAAGACAGCTTTCCTAAATGGTGTCATCGAAGAGGAAGTGTATATAGAGCAACCTCAAGGATTTGAAATTGAAGACAGGAAGCCTCATGTCTTCAAGTTGAAGAAAGCCTTGTACGGATTGAAGCAAGCTCCTAGAGCTCGGTATGGCCGGATAGATAGCTTTCTAACGAGCTTGGGCTTTACCAAGAGTAAAGTAGACTCTAACCTCTACTTCAAGATTATGAACGATGAGCCAGTAATACTATTACTGTATGTGGATGACTTATTCTTAACTGGAGAAGAAAAGCTCATCACTGAATGTAAGAAGAGACTCGCTTCAGAATTTGAGATGAAATACCTTGGCCTAATGCATTATTTCTTAGGTCTTGAGGTATGGCAGAGTCCAGAGAAGATCTTCCTTAACCAAGGGAAGTATGCAGTTGAAATCTTGAAGAGATTCGACATGTTAGAGTGCAAGTTCATGAATACACCCATGGAAACGACACTGAAGTTGTTGGTCGACACTTCATCAGAATTGATTGACGCCACACTGTATAGATAGATTATTGGATCGTTGATGTACCTAACGAACACCAGACCAGATATTTGTTTTGTCGTGAACACTTTGATTCAGTTTCTGGTAGAACCCAGACATGTTCACCTTGTGGCTGCAAAATATGTGATGAGGTACCCTAAGGGTACATCAGATTGTGGTCTCAATTATGATGGAGATCATGATTTCACATTAAGTGGGTACACTAATTCAGATTGGGCAGGAAGTGTTTCTGACAGGAAAAGCACTTCAGGATGTTGTGTCAGTTTGGGATCAACCATGATCTCATGGCAGAGTAGGAAGCAATCCAGCACAACGGAAGCAGAATACATTGTTGCATGTTCTGCCAGCTGCGAATCTATATGGCTTCGAAAGTTGTTGACCGACCTATTTGACTTAGAGATGGAAGCAACCACGATCCTATGTGACAACCAAAGCTGCATAAAGATGACAGAGAATCTTGTATTCCATGACAGGTCGAAGCACATAGAGATTCGTTATCATTACATCTGTGACATGGTGCAGAGAGGAGCCTTAAAGCTCCAATACGTTAGCAGGGATGAACACGTTGTTGATGTGTTGACCAAGCCTCTATCTCGTGTAAAGTTTGATCACTTTCGAGATAAGCTTGGTATAGTCTGAAAGGACCTTCCTCGAAAGGGGGAGTAGTTGTTGTGATGAGACATCTCTTGCTTCCAGCTTCAGTGTTGTGATGTAAAGCAAGAAGATGTGATGAGACTAGTACTGTGCTTCCGGCTTGACAGCTGTGACGTAAAGCCAGTCTAGTATCTTGCTTCCAACCTGATGGTTGTGACGTAAAGCAAGACGATGAGATGAGACTAGTACTGTGCTTCTAGCTTGAGAATTTGTGGCGTAAAGCCAGTCTAGTATCTTGCTTCCAACCTTATGGTTGTGACGTAAATCTAGTCTAGTATCTTGCTTCCAACCTGATGGTTGTGACGTAAAGCAAGAAATTAATATGAGACTAGTACTGTGCTTCCAGCTTAAGAAGCTATGACGTAAAGTCAGTCTAGTATCTTGTTTCCAGCTTGAGTGTTGTGATGTAAAGCAAGACGTTGAGATGAGACTAGTATTGTGCTTCCAGCTTGAGAAGTTGTGACGTAAAGCCAATCTAATATCTTTCTTCCAGCTTGGTTGTTGTGACGTAAAGCAAGACGAGTACTAAGCTTCCAACTTAACAGCTGTGACATAAAGCCACTCTTGTATTATGATGAGCCGACCTCGTGTTGTGATGATGATGATGTATTAGTTTTATACTAATACATATTGATGCAGATGATGATTGAATTCCTTTGAGAATGACGATGATGTCAATGAAGAAAACTTCGAATGATTTATAGATACGCAAGTTAGTGTTCCAAGATGATATTGATGATGTTGTCCTCCTTATGTTGTTGATGATAAAGGCCTCTCTCTTGTCTGATGCTATTGTAGAATACCCTTCTTGTTAAGGGGGAGTGTTGAAATAATGTAACTGCAAGGTGTATTCTTATTATTATTTGATATATTATTCATTAGATCAATCCCCTCTATGGATTGATCATGTCGGCTATTGTAAAAGGACCAAATCCCTTTTTGCGGATTGGTCATAATGTAATTGTAATAGGAAGAAAGAGAAGTCAGTCCCAGAATATATCAGAGGCACCGGAATATAATAAAGGTGGTTATAACCACCCAGGAGAAGAAGTCGGCCCTACCAGTGAAAAGACACTCCCACACGTGTCAGTCTTGTATAAATAAGGAGGTTAGCGCCTCACTTAGATACACACTCACTTGTTCATTGAGAGACAAGTTTCGGAGTTGTAGTTGGAGAAGAGAGAGAGAGAGAGGCGCATCTTTGGGAGAGGACATTCTGTACTTGTTTGAGTTATCTCTTGGCATTGCATTGGCTATCTATATTAAGGAAGTTTTGTTGGGTTTTCTGCCCCATGAGGGTTTCCCAAGATAAATGATGTGTCTCTTGTGATTCTATATTTCTCAGTGATTCTATCTTATGTTACTGTTATCTATTGAAATGAAAAGAACTATAATAATGGCTTAAACATTAACGTGAAGAATGGGACATCAACTCACATATGAGATTCACTATAAAGGTCATGCATCATAGATAGGTAAAAGAGATTTCAAACAAAACTACTTCATGGATTATGAGATCTTGACTATATTTTCTAATTTAAGAAAATAAAAAAATCTGAATTAATATTATAATATTATTTTTTGCAATTTTAAAATATTTATTAATGTATGATTTTGTATTTTTTTTTAAACATAATTTTATTCATTATAAATAAAATTGTATTTTTCATATGTATTTAAGCATTTCAAAACATCGATAACTATAATCCAAATTGTTATGAATGTACTCAAAGAAAAACACTCAAAAAAGTGAAATCAAAGATTAATAAGGAACATTTCCCTCAATCCATCCTCTTTTATTTTTTACTTCTATCCATCCCTCTGAAGGAGGACCTTCTAGAGCTAATTGTAAATTAGCATTTTCAATTAAACCTTGCTCCTTAAATAAGAAGATTCAGATACATTCCTCTATATGGAGTTTCGTTAACAACTTTCTCCCTTGTCGAAGGAATCTCCTAATTCATTACTTCTTCTAGATAATCCACATACATCTGTAAATCTGCACTCTGATTTTTTGATCATCCATTTGCACCCTTCTCTACCTATGTTGTGAAGAAATATTTTGCATCAGTTTCATCTTCATCATTTGAATCCATGGGCTCATATGGCTGCCAACTTTTGGATTTGGGAGGATGACCTTTCTTCTTTTTTTGAAGGAGCTCTTGAAGGGGGACAAGTATCCTAGAGATTTCCAATTTGATGGCATATCCTGCATCGAAAATCTATGTTTTCATAGTCCAAAATTTGGATCCAATGCATTTTTCATTGATTTATGGAAGACATTTACCAAGATCTATCTCCACATAGACTTGAGCATAAGTGAACAACCCTAACTTTACCCACTCCATATATGTAATTAAATATCTACCCAAAGCAATTCTAATACATTGAAACAAAGAAGTGTGCCAAAATAAAGTGGAAGATTGAGAAGACAAACCCATACTATCATTTTGGAACCATCCATAGTGGATGGATCAAATTCGAGAAACTATGGAGTTATAAAGAGACCTACCCTCCACCAAGCCTCCTACTTGAAAACATTTGGGTAATCTTCCTCATTTGGAAGTTGAATGATAAAAAATCTTTTGGAACACAATTGTACATCACATAGTTTAGACCAATTTAAAAAAAAAAAAAACACTAATACAGATATGGTAAGCGAGACTAAAACTAAAACCAATTGAAACTACAAATAAGTGCATATTTTTTATAATAATCACTATTTACAATAACTTGGAAATGGAAGACCTCTAAAACTAGTACCTCATCAAATTTATCTAGTGAATAAAGATAAAGCATTTTTTATATCATAGTGAGTTAATAAGAAACAAACTTAACTTTTATAAGGATTTTTTTTAATAACTTTTTTTTAATAAACAAAATTATATCTTGATTACAATTTTCATAATCAAATAAAATTATAACTTCCAACAAAATTCTTATAAAATTTCAAAAAATATATATTAAACTTATATATTTATTATTCTAATCAAATATACATCTCCTATCTCATAGTCCAAAATTTGGATCCAATGCATTTTTCATTGATTTATGGAAGATCTTTACTAAGATCTATCTCCACATAGACTTGAGCATGAGTGAACAACCCTAACTTTACCCACTCCATATATGTCATTAAATATCTACCCAAAGCAATTCTAATACATTGAAACAACGAAGTTAAAGTGGAAGATTAGGAAGACAAACCCATACTATCATTTTGGAAACATCGATAGTGGATGGATCAAATTAGAGAAACCATGGAGTCATAAAGAGACCTACCCTCCATCAAGCATCCTCCTTGAAAACATTTGGATAATCTTCCTCATTTGGAAGTTGAATGATAAATACTCTTTTGGAACAAAAATGTACATCACATAGTTTAGACCAATTTAAAAAAAAAAAAAAAACCACTAATACAGCAAGACTAAAACTAAAACCAATTGAAACTACAAATCACTACCTATTTTTTATAATAATCACTATTTACAATAACTTGAGAATGGAAGACCTCTAAAACTAACACCTCATCAAATTTATCTAGTAAATAAATATTAAGCATTTTTTATATCATAATGAGTTAATAAAAAACAAACTTAACTTTATGAAAAAAAAAATTAATAACTTTTTTTACTAAACAAAATTATATCTTCACTACAATTTTCATAATCAAATAAAATTATAATTTCTAACAAAATTTTTATAAAATTTAAAAAATATATCTATTAAACTTATATACTTATTATTGTAATCAAATATACATATCTCCTCTCAAGAGAATCACAATAATTTTATGACTACACCCATAAAGGACAAAGGAAGTCAAAACTTCATAAAATTTAAACGTCCATTTTATGTGGCCATGTCATCGTAGTTGAAACTTGGGTCTAATAAGACAACCAATGAAAGTGATTACCCTAAGTGGTCATCAATTTTCATGGGAATCCATGACTTAGACTTGTAAAAAAAAAATGTGTTGACCATGACTTGGAGTACATATCAAAGTTAAAGGAAGACATCCAAATATATTTCTAACCTTAGTCTACTTTGGTGGCGTGCTTCTCGTATATCAAATCAATCATTCTACATTGTTTCCTTTGTCTTGGTGTCCTGGCTTTTCATTTACTTGGGCGTTTCCCACTCACACATATTATTTTTTTTCTCCGTAACACATTATATTAATACTAAGTCGCTGAACAAAGGCATCTACAAATTTAAATAATATAATATAGTTGTATATATGTTTTTTTTATAGTTTTATCATTTTAATTATTTTTTCTAAATAGTAGATATATGTTATATTATTTTTTCAAATTTTTATTAATAAATTTTAAAAATCAGTATTTAAAATTTAGGCTTGTTTACATAGAATTTTAAAACTTCTTATAATTTTTACTCCATCTAATATTCTTATCGTTTGTTTATATAGAATTTTAAAGGCCTCCTCTAACTTTTACTTCATCTAATATTCTTATTACTTTTTACTTTTGGAAATTATTTTCATATCGGATGTTAATTTTTTTTAATTGTAAAAGAATTTAATAAACCAAATTCCTAGCTCATCATAGAAATATGGTCCATTGAATGACATGTTAATTTTTTTAATTGTAAAACAGTTTTATAAACAAAATTTTGACGGCAAATATAAAAAGCATGGTATATTGAATGAAATGTTATAATAAAAGTATAATAAAAGTTTGATACCTGTTTATTTTATTGTGAAATTAAGTTTAAAGATATTTCTAAATCTTAATTTACGTGAAATTAAATATTTTAGAGAAAAGATTCATTTATATTTATATTATAAAAAAAAATTAATTTTGAAATATTATGTAAAATTTTAAAATTTATTTTTAATTATTATAAATTTTATTTAATTTATATATTATTTTTTTTAGATTTATAATTTTTTTTTAAATGATTTGATGATGCTTGGGCTACACCAATCTATAGTTAATTGGATATTTTAATGCTTCCTCTTAAGAGATTTCAATCTGGATAGCCATGCAAAACCAGACCAATCCAAACCAATCCTACTAACTTGATTTGACTTTAACAAGGCGTGTATAAATTCTATTTAATTTATATTTTTTTTTTCCAGACTGTGACGGGCGGTATTATATTCACGGCGGCATGCTGATTCGTGATTCTCGTGAAACTTCATGTTGTCTAGTTGCAAAGAACAATACTTAGAGGTTCAATTTTTTATAGTTTTTGCTTTTAGTACGAGTATTTTAGCCTCTCAAATGATGGCAGGTCAGAAAAAAATAAAAAAAAAAAATTAGAAGGGAAGAAATGAAAAAAACTATTAGTAGAATTGGTATTGGTTTTTATTTAATTGATTAATTATAATATTTAATATAAAATATTTTTAAAAATGATTTTTTTCCCAGATAAAATTACAAAATTTTCATTCCCTCATTAAAAAATAATCATGGTAAAGTAGTAAACAAGTGGGTTTTCTAGTTAGATGTTTTCTTTTAAGAATATATAGATTTTATAAATATGTATTTAGATTTTATAGATATGTATAAAGATAGTAAAAATATTTAACATGATGACTAAGTAAATATCAAATTTAGTTTTCAATTGGGTTGGGGTTTAATTTATGTGTTTCTGAGATATAATGTTATTCTCTTATTCAAGTTCTTCTACAAAATTATTAATTAGAAAAACTAAAAAAAATATCAAATTTTTACATTATTCTAACATTCCAAAATATAAATAATATTTTATTTTATAATAAAATTATTTTAAAATAAATAAACTATGTATCTAAGTATAATCATATTTTTTATAATATCATAAATAATATCCAAATATAATCATATTTTCCATAATGTTATAAAAAAATACATGATAGATGAATCAAACTAAGAAAGAAGAAATAAGTTTTACTAATTTTAAAATATAAAAAAATTAATAAAAATTAAGTTTTAAAAAATGGTTTAATATATTAATATAACAATTTTCTTATAAAATATTGAATATATGTAAAATTTTAGCAAAGAATTTGTTATTTTAAATTATTTTAATATTTCAAATATATAGAGAGAGGTGATAAGAGTTATGGTAACTCTTTCCTCAATTGGCAATAGGTAGTGAAGACAATCATCACTATTTGTCATTATTGACTTATCATCATTATTTAAGAAAAATTACACTATTTAAAATGATTCACTTTATTTTTAAGGAATAATCTTTTTTTTTTTAAGTATTTATATAAAAATCCTTTCAGCACCAAAAATTACAATATCGCCATGTCTATATGAGGACTGTAGTTACTAAATTGCCCCAGGGGGAAACCAATTCAGTCGGCCTCCCAAGTGAAAAACCATCGATTCAGATAACCAGACAGATAACACAATTACACAACTAGAGAGGAATCGCCCCGTGGGAAAACCGATTCACCTAGGCTTTTAGACCCTCTAGGACCGACACAAGACAATCAAAACGGATTTTAACCGAAAAGACATGTAGCAAAATATAAACAAAACAACCAACAGGCCATGTAGTCTGACACCTGTGCAGCAGTCGCAGCTCATGTCGTGGACGTGTTGCATGCCACAGTATCCAAGGTGGGTGCCTGGAGAGATGAAGTCGAGCCTGGTGTCGCGTCATCCACTGGAGACAATTGTAAAGCCAGAACCAATATTGTGTATGAATCCATTGGTGCAATTGGTGTCGGTTTTGTGGGGTGGTGAGAGTCATGCAGAGAGGAGAGCAACTGCAAGATTTGTGAACCCTTCTTGTCCAGGACTTCCAGACAAAAGCACGGGTCGTCCACCTCCTTGCGAACCTTGAACACCAGGTCTTGCAGAATTGCAAGGTCATCTTGGAATTTTGCACAGGTAGCGCAGTCTGAGCAGGAGTGGGGTTGTTCTGGAGGCTTCTCCCAGCGGGCGGAGGTATCCTCGCATGGAGACTGAACTGGTGGCGAGTGCACTAGCGCACAGGCGTTGAGTTCTCGGGCAAATTGCGAGGGACGACCAAGGCGGGTTGCAAGGAGGAGGCCAAGTCCGATAAAGGCCCTGGGGCAAATCCCAGTGAATTCCCCAAGAGGTCGAACCACTCAACTTTACAAGCCCATGGCGAGGAGAGAGGTGAGAGGCCATTGTGGCTCTGAGCGAAATGACCAGAAGAGGAGGGCGAGGAGGGTGTCGAGCTATGCGAGGGTGCGGGAGCAGGCTGAGGCTGAATTGCCATGTGTGGTCGGTTTTGGTACCAAGTCGAGCCGCACTTGGATATTCCTCGCGGTCTAGGCATGGCCGGAGCAGGGCAAAGGTGAGCAGGCACAAGGAAATGGCAAAAGTGGTCGATGAGCACCAGAGGAAGGCGCAGACTAAGGGATAGCTCTGGTGAGAATGGATAAGGATGAAGAAAACATCGGTGAGCTCCATGGTATGAATATTGTTGGAGAGGAACGACGCACACGTGCACAGGTGACCAAAGTAATGGCGGTTCCATCGATCGAACGAGATGACAGAGCAGAGCGCACTTGGAGCGTTAATGACGCTCTAATTGGATTGAAGTGGTTTTAAGTTCATGGTGTGGGAGGGGGGGAGGGGCATGTGCCAATGACCACACTGGGAGGCACCATCCCCTTCCTCGTGACACCTATCCCCCACTAACACTCTATCCAGAGATTCTTAAAAAATAAAATTTTATTCTTATCAAATACTTTTGAATCTTAAACACTTAACCTATTTATTTTTACATATAAAAGAAAAAAAATTCACATCGAACTAATCAAAAACGATTTTAAATCTTACTTCAAAACAAAACTAACAAATAAAATTTCACACATTATAATAAACATAACACTCCAAATACGCTATACGTCACGCACTATTATATATATAACAAAGAGGAATCCTACCAAAAATCTCTCTTCACCCGTGACGAAATTCACGTCTGATTAAGAGTTAATAATAATAAATCATTGAATCACCAAATTCGACATCTGAAACGACAAGAATTAGTACTGATAATACTATAATTATTATTATTGCCTGGTCTTATAAATCGTTTCAAACCGGGCCACTATAATTATTATTATTATTGTCTGATTTTATAAATCGTTTCAAACCAGGCCTCTTCGATAACGAGATTCATTTTGTTCGGCATAGGTTGATAGCGGACTGTCCCGGTGGGGATGAATTTTGGTGGTTAAATCGTTTGTTAAGGATATTTTGGTTTTAAAATATCATAAAAAAATTATGAATTTTTTTTACAGTGTTAAGGAGCCCACAGCAGAAGAATAGGTGGGAGAGGCGGGGGCATGTCCAGATTCAGATCCAAGAATCATATATCCAAGAATTAATAAGCACCCATCCAAATTCAATATCAACCTTGTTTTCTCATTCTTGCTTTTATCAAGGTTGACGTAATTTTTTAAGTAATTATATCTTCTTTTATTTTATTACAATTTCATTCAATTTGGTTTATTCGTAAATATTGTAATCTCTATGAAATTTTATTTGAAACAGTGGAGTGATAAATTTCTGACAAACTCCTTTAAATAACGTATCACTTCAATATTCTAAAACATTTTCGAATAGTCCAAAAATATGGATCATGCGTATTCACCTTTTGATCTTTGAATAGTTTAGGCCGCCAATCTCTCAGGAACGTGCTTTTGTACCTGTGGACAAACTATCTTTACGAGAACTGGTCTCCAGCTGTGTTTATTGTGTTTCTAAGGTTGGAATTCATTCTCTCATACTTCACCGACTGATCTTTACATAGTCGGCTCTGCAACGTAATCTCTCATGATCCATTAAGAGAATCTTTCAATATGGGATAACCATCAGGAAAGCAGCTATTGCTATGAGCTAAGTAGAGAACAATTTTCCATCGTTCGCTACATGCTTATACATGTAATTTTGATCCTGAGAGAGTTGACTATAGTTTCTTATAGTGGCAAGAGATTATTAACGAGTTTAGTCTCCTAAGTTGGTCGAACATATTTGACTGAAAGAAGCATGGAGAGATCTTGTTCAGCTTCAATTAATGGCAATAAGAGAGATTTGTTGGAGGAACCACTTATAAGTGAAAATGCCGAGGAAACTCGGTTGCTTTCCACGTTTGGAGACGAACACAGGTCTGGTATTTATGAAGTAGAGCCTTCGGATGATGTGGAGTATACTGCAGGGGTTGTATGGGAGGAAGTAAAAAAGCTTTGGTGGATAGCAGGACCTATGATTGGAGTGAATCTGTTGCAGTATTGCTTGCAGGTGATATCTGTTATGATGGTGGGGCATTTGGGAGAGCTTGCACTTTCCAGTGCTTCTATTGCCACTTCTTTTGCAGGTGTCACCGGATTACATGTGTTGGTATGATCACAAAACATTTCTATTGTTGTT
>ML808041.1:160875-171264 GCA_009831015.1 Picea engelmannii
AACAACAATAGAAATGTTTTGTGATCATACCAACACATGTAATCCGGTGACACCTGCAAAAGAAGTGGCAATAGAAGCACTGGAAAGTGCAAGCTCTCCCAAATGCCCCACCATCATAACAGATATCACCTGCAAGCAATACTGCAACAGATTCACTCCAATCATAGGTCCTGCTATCCACCAAAGCTTTTTTACTTCCTCCCATACAACCCCTGCAGTATACTCCACATCATCCGAAGGCTCTACTTCATAAATACCAGACCTGTGTTCGTCTCCAAACGTGGAAAGCAACCGAGTTTCCTCGGCATTTTCACTTATAAGTGGTTCCTCCAACAAATCTCTCTTATTGCCATTAATTGAAGCTGAACAAGATCTCTCCATGCTTCTTTCAGTCAAATATGTTCGACCAACTTAGGAGACTAAACTCGTTAATAATCTCTTGCCACTATAAGAAACTATAGTCAACTCTCTCAGGATCAAAATTACATGTATAAGCATGTAGCGAACGATGGAAAATTGTTCTCTACTTAGCTCATAGCAATAGCTGCTTTCCTGATGGTTATCCCATATTGAAAGATTCTCTTAATGGATCATGAGAGATTACGTTGCAGAGCCGACTATGTAAAGATCAGTCGGTGAAGTATGAGAGAATGAATTCCAACCTTAGAAACACAATAAACACAGCTGGAGACCAGTTCTCGTAAAGATAGTTTGTCCACAGGTACAAAAGCACGTTCCTGAGAGATTGGCGGCCTAAACTATTCAAAGATCAAAAGGTGAATACGCATGATCCATATTTTTGGACTATTCGAAAATGTTTTAGAATATTGAAGTGATACGTTATTTAAAGGAGTTTGTCAGAAATTTATCACTCCACTGTTTCAAATAAAATTTCATAGAGATTACAATATTTACGAATAAACCAAATTGAATGAAATTGTAATAAAATAAAAGAAGATATAATTACTTAAAAAATTACGTCAACCTTGATAAAAGCAAGAATGAGAAAACAAGGTTGATATTGAATTTGGATGGGTGCTTATTAATTCTTGGATATATGATTCTTGGATCTGAATCTGGACATGCCCCCGCCTCTCCCACCTATTCTTCTGCTGTGGGCTCCTTAACACTGTAAAAAAAATTCATAATTTTTTTATGATATTTTAAAACCAAAATATCCTTAACAAACGATTTAACCACCAAAATTCATCCCCACCGGGACAGTCCGCTATCAACCTATGCCGAACAAAATGAATCTCGTTATCGAAGAGGCCTGGTTTGAAACGATTTATAAAATCAGACAATAATAATAATAATTATAGTGGCCCGGTTTGAAACGATTTATAAGACCAGGCAATAATAATAATTATAGTATTATCAGTACTAATTCTTGTCGTTTCAGATGTCGAATTTGGTGATTCAATGATTTATTATTATTAACTCTTAATCAGACGTGAATTTCGTCACGGGTGAAGAGAGATTTTTGGTAGGATTCCTCTTTGTTATATATATAATAGTGCGTGACGTATAGCGTATTTGCCATTTGGAGTGTTATGTTTATTATAATGTCTGAAATTTTATTTGTTAGTTTTGTTTTGAAGTAAGATTTAAAATCGTTTTTGATTCGTTAGATGTGAATTTTTTTTTTATATGTAAAAATAAATAGGTTAAGTGTTTAAGATTCAAAAGTATTTGATAAGAATAAAATTTTATTTTTTAAAAATCCTTGGATGGGGTGTTAGTGGGGGACATGTGTCACGAGGAAGGGGATGGTGCCTCCTAGTGCGATACCAGTCACGTGATTGGCACATGCCCCTCCCCCCTCCCACACCATGAACTTAAAACCACTTCAATCCAACTAGAGCGTCATTAACGCTCCAAGTGCGCTCTGCTCTGTCCTCTCGTTCGATCGATGGAACCGCCATTACTCTGGTCACCTGTGCACGTGTGCGTCGTCCCTCTCCAACAATATTCATACCATGGAGCTCATCGACATTTTCTTCATCCTTATCCATTCTCACTAGAGCTATCCCGCAGTCTGCGCCTTCCTCTGGTGCTCATCGACCACTTTTGCCATTTCCTTGTGCCTGCTCACCTTCGCTGCTCCGACCATGCCTAGACTGCGAGGAATATCCAAGTGTGGCTCGGCTTGGTACCAAAACCGGCCACGCATGGCAATCCAGCCTCAACCTGCTCCTGCACCCTCGCATAGCCCGACACCCTCCTCGCCCTCCTCTTCTGGTCATTTCGCTCAGAGCCATAGTGGCCTCTCGCCTCTCTCCTTGCCATGGGCTTGTAAAGTTGAGTGGTTCGACCTCTTGGGGAATTCACTGGGATTTTCCCCAGGGCCTTTATCGGACTTGGCCTCCTCCTCGCAACCCGCCTTGGTCGTCCCTCCCAATTTGCCCGAGAGTCTCCATGCGAGGATACCTTCGCCTGCTGGGAGAAGCCTCCGGAACAACCCCACTCCTGCTCAGACTGCGCTACCTGTGCAAAATTCCAAGACGGCCTTGCAATTCTGCAAGACCTGGTGTTCGAGGTTCGAAAGGAGGTGGACGACCCGCGCTTTCGTCTGGAAGTCCTGGACAAGAAGGGTTCACAAATCTTGCAGCTGCTCTCCTCTCTGCATGACTCTCACCAGCCCATAGAACCGACACCAATTGCACCAATGGATTCATAGGCAATATTGGTTCCGGCTCTGCAACTGTCTCCAGTGGACGACGCGGCACCAGGCTCGACTTCATCTCTCCAGGCACCCACCTTGGATACTGTGGCATGCAACATGTCCATGACATGAGCTGCGACTGCTGCACAGGTGTCAGACTGCATGGCCTGTTGGTTGTTTTGTTTATATTTTGCTACATGTCTTTTTGGTTAAAATCTGTTTTGATTGTCTTGTGTCAGTCCTAGAGGGTCTAGAAGCCTAGGCGAATCGGTTTTCCCACGGGGCGATTCCGCTCTAGTTGCTTAATTGTGTTATCTGTCTGGTTATCTAAACCGATGGTTTTTGACATGGGAGGCTGACTGAATTGGTTTCCCCCAAGGGCAATTTAGTAACTACAGTCCTCAGATAGACATGACGATATTGTAATTTTTGGTGCTGAAAGGATTTTTATATAAATACTTAAAAAAAAAGAAAGATTATTCCTTAAAAATAAAGTCCAACCAAAAGAGTAGTCCTGTAGGCTGGCTTCTTCAAAAGGTAATAGAATGAATGGTCTAAGTCATTCCCCCCATGTGTTGACCCCCATTCGATCTCATAAGTTCTAGCTAAATCCATAAGTTCCCACGCCACGATCCCCCCACTTCCTGTGCCACCCACCCCAATATTCAAGCAAGCGATGGTTAATCCCTTCGGGTATAGGGATTGATATACTTTCTTTATAGATTTGATCCAGGAAAATAGATAAAGGTAGATTCCAAACAACCCCTTATCGCGCATTCTGTTATAGAAATTATAGCTTTTCAGATGCTTTTTCTCCACGAGTCTTCTCCTAAGGGAGGTGGTTTTGACCTTGTATATTGTACATCATCAAAAGCTGTGAGACACCTCAATAAAGAAAGAAAGCTTTGTAAAGTCCTTTGAAAGCTGTGAGGCACCTCAATAAAGAAAGAAAGCTTTGTAAAGTCCTCCTCCCCACCCATCTGAAGATTAGTCTATATAGGGAGGGAAGATACAACCAGTTTTTATCACTCACGAATGCTTGCACTTCAGTGAAGAAAAGTTGAGTGAATCATTTTAAATAGTGTATTTTTCTTAAATAATGGTGATGAGTCAATAATGACAAATAGTGATGATTGTCTTCATTACCTATTGCCAATTGAGGAAAGAGTTACCATAACTCTTATCACCTCTCTCTATATTTGAGATATTAAAATAATTTAAAATAATAAACTAAAATTTTACATATATTCAATATTTTATAAGAAAATTGTTATATTAATATATTCAACCATTTTTTAAAACTTAATTTTTATTAATTTTTTTATATTTTAAAATTAGTAAAACTTATTTCTTGTTTCTTAGTTTGATTCATCTATCATGTATTATTTTATAACATTATGGAAAATATGATTATATTTGGATATCATTTATGATATTATAAAAAATATGATTATACGATACATAGTTAATTTATTTTAAAGTAATTTTATTATAAAGTAAAATATTATTTATATTTTGGAATGTTAGATTAATGTAGAAATTTGATATTTTTTTTTGTTTTTTAGTTAACAATTTTGTAAGAAAATTTGAATAAGAGAATAACATTATATCAAAAATCACATAAATTAAACCCAATTGACAACTAAATTTGATATTTACTTAGTCATCATGTTAAATATTTTTATTATCTTTATACATATTTATAAAATCTAAATACATATTTATAAAATCTAAATATTCTTAAGAGAAAACATCTAACTAGAAAACCTACTTGTTTACTACTTTACCATGATTCATTTTTAATGAGGTAATGAAAATTTTGTAATTTTATCTTGGAAAAAAATCATTTTTAAAAATATTTAATATTAAATATTATAATTAGTCAATTAGATAAAAACCAATACCAATTCTACTAATAGTTTTTTTCATTTCTTCCCTTTCTTCTTACTTTTTTTTTTCTTTCTGACCTGCCGTCATTTGAGAGGCTAAAATACTCGTGCTAAAAGCAAAAACTATAAAAATTGAACTTCTAAGTATTGTTCTTTGCAACTAGACAACATGAAGTTTCACGAGAATCACGAATCAGCATGCCGCCGTGAATATAATACCGCCCGTCACAGTCTGGAAAAAATAAATATAAATTAAATAGAATTTATATACAAATCAAGTTAGTAGGATTGGTTTGGATTGGTCTGGTTTTGCATGGCTATCCAGATTGAAATCTTTTAAGAGGAAACATTAAAAAAATCCAATTAACTATAGATTGGTGTAGCCCAAGCATCATCAAATGATTTAAAAAAAAAATTATATATCTAAAAAAATAATATATAAATTAAATAAAATTTATAATAATTAAAAATAAATTTTATATAATATTTCAAAATTAAAAAAAAATCATAATATAAATATAAATGATTTTTTTTTAAATATTTAATTTCACATAAATTAAAATTTACAAATATCTTTAAACTCAATTTCACAATAAAATAAACAGGGTATCAAACTCTTATTATAACATATCATTCAATATACCATGTTTTTTATATTTGCCTTAAAATTTTGTTTATAAAACTCTTTTACACTTAAAAAAAATTAACATGTCATTCAATGGACCATGTTTTCTATGATGAGCTAGGAAATTGGTTTATTAAATTCTTTTACAATTAAAAAAATTAACATCCGATATTAAAATAATTTCCAAAAAGTAAAAAGAAGTAATAAGAATATTAGATGAAGTAAAAGTTATAGGAGGTTTTAAAATTCTATATAAACAAACGATAAGAATATTGGATGGAGTAAAAATTATAAGAAGTTTTAAGATTCTATATAAACAAGCCTAAATTTTAAATATTCGTTTTTTAAATTTATTATTAAAAATTTGAAAAAATAATATAACATATATATACTATTTATAAAAAAATTTAAAATGATAAAACTATCTCAAAACAACATATATACAACTATATTATATTATTTAAATTTGTAGATGCCTTTGTTCAGCGACTTAGTATTAATATAATGTGGAGAAAAATAAAATTATATGTATGAGTGGGAAACGCCCAAGTAAATGAAAAGCCTGGACACCAAGACAAAGGAAATAATGTAGAATGATTGATTTGATATACGAGAAGCACGCCACCAAAGTAGACCAAGGTTAGAAATATATTTGGATGTCTTCCTTTAACTTTGATACGTACTCCAAGTAATGTCAACACATATTTTTTTTACAAGTCTAAGTCATGGACTCCCATGAAAGTTGATGCCCACTTAGGGTAATCACTTTCATTGGTTGTCTTATTAGACCCAAGTTTCAACTACGATGACATGGCCACATAAAATGGACGTTTTAAATTTTATGAAGTTTTGATTTTCCTTTGTCCTTTATGGGTGTAGTCATAAAATTATTGTGATTCTCTGGAGAGGAGATATGTATATTTGATTACAATAATAAGTATATAAGTTTAATAGATATATTTTTAAAATTTTCTAAGAATTTTGTTAGAAATTATAATTTTATTTGATTATGAAAATTGTAGTGAAGATATAATTTTGTTTAGTAAAAAAAGTTGTTAATTTTTTTTTCTTGTTTTTTATTAACTCATTATGATATAAAAAATGCTCAATCTTTATTTACTAGATAAATTTGATGAGGTGCTAGTTTTAGAGGTCTTCCATTCCCAAGTTATTGTAAATAGTGATTATTATAAAAAATGGGTAGTGATTTGTAGTTTCAATTGGTTTTAGTTTTAGTCTTGCTGTATTAGTGTGTTTTTTTTTTAAATTGGTCTAAACTATGAGATGTACATTTTTGTTCCAAAAGATTATTTATCATTCAACTTCCAAATGTTTTCAAGGAGGAGGCTTGATGGAGGGTAGGTCTCTTTATGACTCCATAGTTTTTCTAATTTGATCCATCCACTATGGATGTTTCCAAATTGATAGTATGGGTTTGTCTTTGTAATCTTCCACTTTATTTTTGGCAAACTTCTTTGTTTCAATGTATTAGAATTGCTTTGGGTAGATATTTAATGGCATACATGAAGTGGGTAAAGTTAGTGTTGTTCACTTATGCTCAAGTCTATGTGGAGAGAGATTTTAGTAAAGATCTTCCATAAATCAATGAAAAATGCATTGGATCCAAATTTTGGACTATAACTTTTCTTTGTCCTTTATGGGTGTAGACATAAATTTAATGTGATTCTCTTGAGGAGATGAGGAGATGAGATAGGAGATGTATATTTGATTAAAATAATAAATATATAAGTTTAATATATATTTTTTGAAATTTTATAAGAATTTTGTTGGAAGTTTTAATTTTATTTGATTATGAAAATTGTAATCAAGATATAATTTTGTTTATTAAAAAAAAGTTATTAAAAAAAATCTTTATAAAAGTTAAGTTTGTCTCTTATTAACTCACTATGATATAAAAAATGCTTAATCTTTATTCACTAGGTAAATTTGATGAGGTGCTAGTTTTAGAGGTCTTCCATTTCCAAGTTATTGTAAATAGTGATTATTATTAAAAATATGCACTTATTTGTAGTTTCAATTGGTTTTAGTTTTAGTCTTGCTTACCATATTTGTATTAGTGTTTTTTTTTAAATTGGTCTAAACTATGTGATGTACAATTGTGTTCCAAGAGATTTTTTATCATTCAACTTCCAAATGAGGAAGATTACCCAAATGTTTTCAAGCGGGAGGCTTGGTGGAGGGTAGGTCTCTTTATAACTCCATGGTTTCTCGAATTTGATCCATCCACTATGGATGTTTCCAAAATGATAGTATGGGTTTGTCTTCTCAATCTTCCACTTTATTTTTGGCACACTTCTTTGTTTCAATGTATTAGAATTGCTTTGGGTAGATATTTAATTACATATATGGAGTGGGTAAAGTTAGGGTTGTTCACTTATGCTCAAGTCTATGTGGAGATAGATCTTGGTAAAGGTCTTCCATAAATCAATGAAAAATGCATTGGATCCAAATTTTGGACTATGAAAACATAGATTTTCGATGCAGGATATGCCATCAAATTGGACATCTCTAGGATACTTGTCTCCCTTCAAGAGCTCCTTAAAAAAAAAAAAAGGTCATCCTCCCAAATCCAAAATTTGGCAGCGATATGAGCCCATGGATTCAAATGATGAAGATGAAACTGATGCAAAATATTTCTTTACAACATAGGTAGAGAAGGGTGCAAATGGATGATCAAAAAATCAGAGTGCAGATTTACAGATGTATGTGGATTATCAAGAAGAAGTAATGAATTAGGAGATTCCTTCGACAAGGGAGAAAGTTGTTAACGAGACTCCATATAGAGGAATGTATCTGAATCTTCTTATTTAAGGAGCAAGGTTTAATTCAAAATGCTAATTTACAATTAGCTCTAGAAGGTCCTCCTTCAGAGGGATGGATAGAAGTAAAAAAGAAAAGAGGATGGATTTAGGGAAATGTTCCTTATTAATCTTTGATTTCACTTTTTTGAGTGTTTTTCTTTGAGTACATTCATAACAATTTGGATTATAGTTATCGATGTTTTGAAATGCTTAAATACATATGAGAAATACAATTTTATTTATAATGAATAAAATTATGTTTAAAAAAAAATACAAAAACATACATTAATAAATATTTTAAAATTGTAAAAAATAATATTATAATATTAATTCAGATTTTTTTTATTTTCTTAAATTAGAAAATATAGTCAAAATCTCATAATCCATGAAGTAGTTTTGTTTGAAATCTCTTTTACCTATCTATGATGCATGACCTTTATAGTGAATCTCATATGTGAGTTGATGGATCCCATTCTTCATGTTAATGTTTAAGCCATTATTATAGTTCTTTGCATTTCAATAGATAACAATAGAATAAGATAGAATCACTGAGAAATACACAATCACAAGAGACACATCATTTATCCTAGGAAACCCTCATGGGGTAGAAAACCCAACAAAACTTCCTTAATATAGATAGCCAATGCAATGCCAAGAGATAACTCAAACAAGTACAGAATGTCCTCTCCCAAAGATGCGCCTCTCTCTCTCTCTCTTTCTCTCTTCTCCAACTGCAACTCTGAAACTTGTCTCTCAATGAACAAGTGAGTGTGTGTCTACGTGAGGCGCTAACCTCCTTATTTATACAAGACTGGCACGTGTGGGAGTGTCCTTTCACTTGTAGGGCCGACTTCTTCTCCTGGGTGGTTATAACCACCTTTATTATATTCCGGGGCCTCTTTGATATATTCTGGTGCCGACTTCTCTTTCTGCCTATTACAATTACATTATGACCAATCCGCAAAAGGGGATTTGGTCCTTTTACAATAGCCGACATGATCAATCCACAATGGGGATTGATCCAATGAATAATATATCAAATAATAATAAGAATACACTTTGTAGTTACATTATTTCAACACTCCCCCTTAACAAGAAGGGTATTCTACAACAACATCAGACGAGAGAGAAGCCTTTATCATCAACAACATAAGGAGGACACCATTATCAATATCATCTTGGAACACTGACTGACGTATCTATAAATCATCCAAAGTTTTCTTCATTGACAACATCGTCATTCTCAAAGGAATGTAATCATCATCTGCATCAATATGTATTAGTATAAAACTAATACATCATCATCATCACAACACGAGGCTGGCTCATCATAATACAGGAGTGGCTTCACGTCACAGCTGTTAAGTTGGAAGCTCAGTACTCGTCTTGCTTTACGTCACAACAATCAAGCTGGAAGAAAGATACTAGATTGGCTTTATGTCACAGCTTCTCAAGCTGGAAGCACAATACTAGTCTCATCTCAACATCTTGCTTTACGTCACAACACTCAAGCTGGAAGCAAGATACTAGATTGGCTTTACGTCACAACTTCTCAAGATGGAAGCACAATACTAGTCTCATCTCAACGTCTTGCTTTACGTCACAACCATCAGGTTGGAAGCAAGATACTAAACTGGCTTTACGTCACAACCATAAGGTTGGAAGCAATATACTAGACTGGCTTTACATCACAAATTCTCAAGCTGAAAGCACATTACTAGTCTCATGTCATCGTCTTGCTTTACATCACAACCATCAGGTTGGAAGTAAGATAATAGACTGGCTTTACGCCATAGCTGTCAAGCCGGAAGCACGGTACTAGTCTCATCACATCTTCTTGCTTTACGTCACAACACTGAAGCTGGAAGCAAGAGATGTCTCATCACAACAACTACTCCCCCTTTCGAGGAAGGTCCTTTCGGACTATACCAAGATTATCTCGAAAGTGCTCAAACTTTACACGAGATAGAGGCTTGGTCAACACATCAACAACATGTTCATCCGTGCTAACGTATTGGAGCTTTAAGGCTCCTCTCTGCACCATGTCACATATGTAGTGATAATGAATCTCTATGTGCTTCGACCTGTCATGGAATACATGATTCTCTGTCATCTTTATGTGGCTTTGGTTGTCACATAGGATCGTTGTTGCTTCCATCTCTAGGTCAAATAGGTCGGTCAACAACTTTCAAAGCCATATAGCTTCGCAGTTGGTAGAACATGCAACAATGTATTTTGCTTCCGCTGTGCTGAGAGCAATGTTGGATTGCTTCCTACTCTGCCACGAGATCATGGCTGATCCCAAACTGAAACAACATCCTGAAGTGCTTTTCCTGTCAGAAACACTTCCTGCCCAATCTGAATCAGTGTACCCACTCAATGTGAAAT
>ML808041.1:171314-193253 GCA_009831015.1 Picea engelmannii
TTCCTGTCAGAAACACTTCCTGCCCAATCTGAATCAGTGTACCCACTCAATGTGAAATCATGATCTCCATCATAATTGAGACCACAATCTAATGTACCCTTAAGGTACCTCATCACATATTTTGCAGCCACAAGGTGAACATGTCTGGATTCTACCAGAAACTAAATCAAAGTGTTCACGAGAAAACAAATATCTGGTCTGGTGTTCGTCAGGTACATCAACAATCCAATAATCTGTCTATACAGTGTGACATCAATCAATTCTGACGAAGTGTCGACCAACAACTTCAGCTTCGTTTCCATGGGTGTATTCATGGACTTGCACTCTAACATGTCGAATCTCTTCAAGATTTCGACTGCATACTTCCCTTGGTTAAGGAAGATCCTCTCTGGACTCTGCCATACCTCAAGACCTAAGAAATAATGCATCAAGCCAAGGTATTTCATCTCAAATTCTGAAGTGAGTCTCTTCTTACATTTAGTGATGAGCTTTTCTTCTCCAGTTAAGAATAAGTCATCCACATACAGTAAAAGTATTACTGGCTCATCGTTCATAACCTTGAAGTAGAGGTTAGGATCTGCTTTACTCTTGGTAAAGCCCAAGCTCGTCAGAAAGCTGTCTATCCGGCCATACCAAGCTCTAGGAGCTTGCTTCAATCCATACAAGGCTTTCTTCAACTTACAGACATGAGGCTTCCTGTCTTCAACTTCAAATCCTTGAGGTTTCTCTATATACACTTCCTCTTCGATGACACCATTTAGGAAAGCTGTCTTTATGTCCATCTGGTGTAACTTCCACTTCATCTTAGCTGCAAGGGCTATGATGGTCTTGATCGAAGTGTATCTGGCTACATGAGCGAATGTCTCTTCATAGTCAATGCCTTCTTTTTGAGAAAAGCCACGAGCTACAAATATTGCTTTATACTTCTCAATACTTCCATCAACAACATGTTTTATTTTAAAGAGCCATCTGGACGATACCACATCCTTGCTATTCGGTCTGGGAACTATTTCCCATACATCGTTCTTTATTATGGATTGGTATTCTTTTGTCATGGCATCTGCCCATTCTTTCTTCTGAATGGATTCTTCAAAGCAGGTAGGCTCCTTTTTTAGGAGATCACACATTAAAGCCATATAACTGGAGAATGGCTTAGGTCTCTTCACATGTCTCGTGGTTCCTTCGGGAACACCATATTTCTCTCCATCTTGAATAAGATCTCTAGCCCAAGCTGGCTTTCTTTTATGGAGGATCGTCATTTGAGGAGGTTCTTGAAACTCTGCTACGTCATGATCTTCTAGAATTTCCTCATCAGGGGAAGTTACGACTTCCTTCATTGGTTCAACGGCTATGGGAACCTCCCTTACTGATTCTGCAACTCTGGGGATTACGGGTTCCTCTTCATATACCTCTTCAAGATGGCATTTTCTCGATTTCTTGAGCGCTGCATCTTCATCAAAGGTCACATCCCTGATGATCTCAATGTGGCGGTGACCTGGTATATAGATCTTGAAGGCCTTGGAGACCTCACAATATCCCACAAATATTCCCTTCTTTCCTGAGGGTTCCAACTTGTTTCTTTTCTCTTTCGGTATATGTATAAATACTGGGTAGCCAAATATTTTGAGATGGCTTACCTCTGGTTTCTTTTTGGTGAACATCTCTTTCGGGGTCTTGAACCAAAGTGCATTATGGGACAATCGGTTTTGCACATATACGATTGTCATTGTTGCTTCTGCCCATAAGCACATAGGAAGATCTTGATCGTGGATCATGGTCTTCATGACTTCCATTATCGTTCTGTTCTTTCTTTCAGCCACACCGTTTTGTTGAGGATTATAGGGAGTAGTGAGTTCCCTCTTGATCCCAACATCTTTGCAGAAGTTCACAAACTCTTTTGAGGTGTATTCACCTCCATTATCTGACCTGGGTATCTTGATCTTTCTTTTAGAAAGATTCTTTATCAAGGCTTTGAATTCCTTGAATTTGCTGAACACTTCATCTTTAGATTTTAAGAGATACAACTAGGTCTTACGAGAATAATCATCAATAAATGATACATAATATACATACCCACTAAAAGAGGACGATGGCATTGGGCCACACACATATGAATGAATGAGTTCTAGGGATCCTTCTGCTTTGTTGTCTCTCTTCGGAAAAGAGTTCTTGATGTTCTTCCCTTGTGCACATCCATTGCATATGCCTTCATGGTCAACCTTGAGTTCTGGTAAACCTGTGACCGCTTTGCATATGTATGGTAGCGCCTTGTAGTTAATGCGAGCTAGTCTTCTATGCCAAAGTTCACATGGATTCTCAATGGCATGGGTCATGGCAGCTTCTGAGTGACCCTTTAGCTTATACAAGCCACCTTCTTCTTTTCCAATGATGATTGCTTCTTTTAAGGTTTCTCCTTTAGCCCACATAAGAACTTCTCCATCTATAAAGGCAAATCTGAAGCCTTTCTTCTCTAAAGCTGATATGGAGAGTAGGTTCTTTGTTAAACCTGGTACATACATTACGTCCTTCATCTTCATTGTGTTTCCTGAATTAAGCTTGTAGTTTGATTCTCCCACTCCCTTGATGGGATATTGATAATTATCTCCAAGTGTCACTTTCTGAGAAAACTTCTTCTCTGAAATGTAAGAGAGAATATCTCTTTGTCCTGTCATGTGCTTGGAGTCACCACTATCAATGAGCCAAGTGTCCTCTCCAGGTGTTACCGATCCTGAGAGGGCCGAGATTAAGACATGTTCTTTAATTTGTTCTCTTAACATCTTTGCAGGTGGCTCTTCATCTTCAACTGCATGGGCATGGTGCCTTTTTTGTTTCCTCTTGTATTCTTCTCGTCTAGATGGACAAAATTTCGCAATGTGTCCCATCTTGTCACAATGGTAGCATTGTACATATGAGTAATCTCTTTCCTTTCGTTGTCCTTTCTTTTGAAATCTCCTTGGATGAGATTCTTTATGATTGAATTTGTTTTGGGGTTGAGACTCTTTGTAAGTCTCTTTCTGGAAGTAAGACTTCTTTCTTCCTCCTTTAGTGTGAGTAGCTAGGGCTTGATCTTCATCTCTTTCTAGTAAAGCCTCTCGGTTAGCTACTCTTGTTTCTTCTTGAATGCATTCTTCCCATAGACTGTCAAACTTCAGTTTCTCTGTTTTGGCACAAATCGTTTGGATGAATGCATCCCAAGGTCTCGTGAGACCATTTAGGGCTGTCATTATAAGTTCATCTTCGTTTACAGTATCTCCAATTTCTTCTAGTTGTTCTTTGAATTGGGATATTCTGGAGAAGTATTCTTGGATTGATTCTCCTTTCTGCATTCTTGTATTCTTGAGCCGAGTTCTAAGATTCATCTTCCGGTTTATGTTCTTTCCTTCATATAGTCTGTTTAGGGAATCAGACATTTCTTTCAGAGTCTTCTTTGATGACACATAGGGAATTAGGTGGTCTTTGATTGAATCTGCAATGATTCTTTGGCCCTGATTGTGTCCTTTTGGTGCTTTGCTTTTCTTGCAGCATCGACGGGCTCCAACACTTCTTCTTTGACGAATCTTGCTAGGTCATTCTCTTTAAGAATGAGACCAATCCTATACTTCCAGGCACGAAAGTTTTCTACACCTTCTAGCTTGTCAACAAGCTTAACGCTTGCAGACATCTTTTACTTGAAGCTGGGAAAATGTCCAAAAAATGAAAATCTTCAAAATCAAATTTTGAACTTACCAGGAGGTGTGCTTTGTTGAGGCGAGTAGCCTAGTGTGATTGGATCTGAGAAAATCCAACTTTTACCCCTCCAAACTTGATTTGCAGATTTCTGGACTAGTGCTTCTGGATTTCTGGTACCTCTGGTACTTTGGTACTTCTGGTACTTTGGTTTTCTGGTACTTTGTGAAACTAGGGTTTCACTTTCCGGGAGATCTAGCCACTAAAAAGGTGTGTTGAAGGTGCCAAAATGATCCTTGGGGGAGGGCACACTTTTCTATATGGTTTTAGGGCTGAAATACCTCTCCAACAAAAAACCCTAATTTGCATGTACGACAACAATGACGTTTTTCACTTTTCTCTTGTGAAAGATGCTCTCTTCAACTTGGCTCTGATACCATGTTAACATTTAAGACGTTATTATAGTTCTTTGCATTTCAATAGATAACAATAGCATAAGATAGAATCACTGAGAAATACACAATCACAAGAGACAGATCATTTATCCTGGGAAACCCTCATGGGACATAAAACCCAACAAAACTTCCTTAATATAGATAGCCAATGCAATGCCAAGAGATAACTCAAACAAGTACAGAATGTCCTCTCCCAAAGATGCGCCTCTCTCTCTCTCTCTTCTCCAATTGTAGCTCCGAAACTTGTCTCTCAATGAACAAGTGAGTGTGTGTCTAAGTGAGGCACTGACCTCCTTATTTATACAAGACTGGCACGTGTGGGATTGTCCTTTCATTAGCAGGGCCAACTTCTTCTCCTGGGTGGTTATAACCACCTTTATTATATTCCGGGGCCTCTTTGATATATTCTGGGGCCGACTTCTCTTTCTGCCTATTACAATTACATTATGACCAATCCGCAAAAGGGGATTTGGTCCTTTTACAATAGCCGACACGATCAATCCACAATGGAGATTGATTCAATGAATAATATATCAAATAATAATAAGAATACACTTTGCAGTTACATTATTTCAACACTTCATATATCTAATTAAGACTTAAACATTAGATACCTTCTGAAAAATATTATATTAATTATACTAGCTTAATATATTATTCATTAAATTTATACTCTTTTGGAAAATATTATATTAATTATACTAGCTTAATATATTATTCACTAAACCTATACTTATAAAAATATATTCAATTACCTAGTTACCCAAGTTTGGTTACCTTAGAAGTATGTACTTTGCTATATTTTCAAGAGAATTTCACTTTTATCATTTTTTATACCAATTTAAATTTCACTTTTATCATTTTTATATCAGTTTAAATTAATCTTAACTTTATATTTATTAAATATTAAAAGAGATTTAAAAAAATAAAATGTAAATATCTTTGTATTGAAAAAAAATCTTCAATTAAAATATGTCTTTTATTTAATATTAGTTTTGTAGCAAAAATTATTTTAAATATTTCTTTTTCCATATTTATTTTTTCCACGTATATATATATATATATATATATATATTAAATGACTAAATTTATTATTACATTATTTTTGTTTTTATAAAATATAATAAACTGATATATATTAATTTCAACATTATGGATAAACACATGAGATGGACATTATATGGGCGGGCATTCCATTTTCATATTTTATCATTGTAAACCATTTTCAATAATATATAAACTATATATTAATGAATATACTAACATGTATATAAATATAAAATTTTAGAATACAAATAATATTAAAAAATTATGTACAAATTATAAAATAAATGTCATGTCATCATGTCTAATTTCCATAATTTCATAACAGATTATACTTACCATTTCATTATAGATTATACTTACATAAGATAAATATTGTTTTTTTTTATGAGACAAATATTTGCATCATAATGTCATACTCAAAGTTTCACATTATCATTCCCTTGCATAACATAGGAAACCCCCCTTTTCTAAGTTATTTCACTTAATTAAAGCCATAATATTTTTTTTATTATGTATTTTTCCCTTTTTATTTGATTTAAAGTCATAATATTATTTTATGTATTTATTCCTCTTTATTTTATTTAAATTAAAGGAAAAATTTAGATTAATGGTTAAAATTGATTTAGTTAAATAAAATATTTTATTATTCTGACCATATCAAGGATAACCACTATTTTTCCTATATAAAAAAGAGAGCCATACTATTTCCATATAGTTTTCCCGTGAGAGTATAGAGATGTTGTCGAAATTTTCACTGACCTTTTAGCTTTATCTCACCGTAGTTACTTTCAGCCAAAAGGAGAATCTAGCCATTGCTACCATACATCCGGGAAAGAAAGAAGAAGCCTCCCATGGGGGGGCCACCAAGAGGTATTTGTCTTCATTGGTCTCTTCATAGGTGTATCTTATTTTTTACTCTGGTTATTTGGGTATTATACATCATCTTGATTCTTTCTATCTTGTGTTAATTAAGTATATTTTTGTTGCATGCCTTTTCTATTTCTGAATAACAAAATCTAAAGGAATTTAATCACTAGAGAACTAGGGTTTCTTGTGTTCTCACCCACTTTTGTTTGTAGCTTTGATACAACCAAAAATTTTGCATATCTGCTCACCCTTGCTGCAGATCTACACCAGTAGAATGATGACTCCACTGCCCCTGCCCATGCCCATGTTCTTCACCCATTTGGTAATGACACTTACTAGATTCTCATGTTGGATTTATTCTTCGTGAATCTCACTAGTCAATCCTGCCAATATGGTATGCCTCTCGAGGCACAACCAACTATACCCTCTGGTCCTCCTTCGTTCACCCAAGGGAATTTACAGATCCCTCGACCATATACCGAGATCCCTTCGAAGGTCTCAAAGGTTCCTCTTTGACAAACTGTTGTTCACCTGCATGGGAAGGCAACGCAACATTATAGCATCGTCGATGACCTAGCCCATCCCCCACCGCCATATCAAACCTCGAGGTCCTTTAGATGTGCCTTGCATAGAAGAAGGTTATGCTTGCTGCCATAGGAGCTATTGACCCTTTAGACGATCACATGATCACCTTTGATAGTGATCAAGCCAAGCCTTTCCTCTTGCCCTCTTCTATTTCCTTCCAGATCCCAGTGACCATCAACAAGTACAACATCCACCACTGTATTTTTGATGAAGGTGCATCCACATGCGTCATGTTTTCTTAGGTTTGGAAGTAGATAGGATCCCCTACTCTTGTCCCATCTACAATTTCCCTCTGAGTGTATGATGGTCTACCTTCCCAACCCCAAGGCCTTTACCAAAATTGTCCCATCAAGCTAGGGGGCAAAGAATTCCATGTCAATGTTGAGGTTATAGAGGCCCCTCTAGATTACAACCTCTAGTTAGGAAATAGATTCATGTATGCCATGAAGGCCATGGCCTCGTTAGTTTTTCGTAAGATGATTTTCCCCCATAATGGGAAGCTGATCAACATCGATCCACTGACCAGGTGACCTACCACGACCCCCAGGCCCAACTTCATCCTGATAATGTGGTTTCTTCCTTAGGTCGGGACCAGACTACTTCCCCCATCAACGACCTCATCCCTAGAGTCTAAAAAGAATCTATCATATTGGGTGCATACTACGGACCACCTCCGATAGTCACTGCACTCGGTTCTTCTCATGTTTGCATGGTGTCATCCAACCATGGACCAACGGGATCAAATCCACAACCTTCTACTGGACATTCCACACCTGCATCCTCCATGCCTCCACCAGGTATGTTGCAGCCACATCCGCACTATCCCTTCAGTCAGGTACCCTTCTTGTTCCCTCCTCCTAGTATTGTTAGTACGCTGGTCATGGCTACCCTCACCCTACCTAACCTTACCTCCGGGATCCCTGTGTGGTATTTGGATCCACCTCCTACCCCTATTCCTAATTCTGAGCCTTGACCTTATTTGTATGTGACCCCCATGTAACCTATTATGATTCATACCTAAGACCAAGAAAGATTGAAATTGAAGTTGGGCCAAAGGAAAAGCTATCGAAACCCCCTCACCCCACTACGACCACATAGCCTACCATAGAGAGGCCTATTCCTCCTTGTGCATTTTGTGAGCTTCCAGGTCATCCTACCTTTCATTTCCCCCGACTTCTAGAATTGAAAGAGCTTTATAAATCTGACGATATGGATGTTGCTTCTTCCACTTCAGTTGTGGAAGTCCACCTTCCTGAACCGGTCACCAAACATATAAATAATTTATGTACAAAACAACTTGTGCATTATGTGACAATTATGGTCATTACTCTCACCATTGTCCTCGTCTTCCCTAGTACCAAGATGCTTTGCAGGTCCTTCGCTAGTTGAAGGATACTCATGCAGAGGCCGCCACCCCAATGGTTGAAGATCCACAATCTCATCGTGAGTCATCCCCACCCGATGCCCATACCTCACACATATCGCATGGTAATGATCCCCCGGAGTCAGAATCTCACCTGATTCTTTTCTTCAGCGATGTCCCTCACAACCCCTTGTTAGCACCTCATTCCATGTTTTCTTTGTATACTGTTTATATTTGATGTTTTCGTTGCATTCACCTTACATGTATGGAATCTCATTTGTTATCTTGCACCTTTCAGATGGACCCTCTGTCCTCCTACTACATTGGTTATGATGATGGTGCAAGTCGTTCTTTATGGAATCTAGCTTTGACGGCTTGGGATCTCTTTACTCCCACACTTACCCTCTATCATTCTAGTGGGGTTTGCATTAGACCTACCACCAATAATCATGTCGAATATGATGCAGTGATAGATTTGTTAGCCTATGCTGTTGCTCATTGCATCTGTCACCTTCATGTTTGTTTAGATTCCCAACTTCTCGTCATGTAGTTGAATGGTGTGTATTGTGTGTGACACCCATGCTTGTTTAGGAAATACTTGCATGTTTGACTCCTGGTGTGATCATTTGAATTCATTACATTCAATCATGTACCTAGAAGCCACAATCAGTTCATATATAACATTGCAAACAACATCCTAGACTAGCATCTATGACATGCATCGACAAGAATATAACCATTTGCATTCATTTCTATGATATCATACATGCACATTAGTACATATCATACATTGTACATTTTTGATTCACCATCACAAACATGTAGATATATGTCCATCAACATTTATATATTCAAAAAACAAAAAATAACACAAGTCATATTAGTATGACTCAACTACTCTACTATACAATTGACATGTCCATTACATGCTATATAATACAAAAATGGGGCGGGGGGTCATCCATCCTCTCCTAATGCTCATCCACATCGGATGGCACAATACATACTAAGGGAATCATGTCCCATGATGTGAGGTCCCGCACCACTTGTCCTGCGATTCTTACCCTTCGTAGGATGGAGCGCCATTCCACTTGTACTCCGACACAAGTGCCAATATAGTGGTCACCCATAGTATGCCACCCTTGCTTAGATACCCCGGTCAACAAGATATCCAACCTACGGTGGAGGTCCTCCATCTCCGTCTACATATCATTCCCCCTATCTAGACCACCTATGGCCTAGGATTGGCCGATGTACTAGCCTCCCTGGTTGTCATCTGCCTTGTCAGCCTCACCGATGCTGTATATGCAATTTTCACACATACACATTGTCAGTATCACATATTGACATATTTCACAAGATGAAATAAACAGATCACATAAACATATTCACATTATGTCTTACCATCAGGTCCCCATGCACAACCAACAGGAAAAGGTAATTATGTATCCCCCTGGTAGTTCATCCCTAAGTATGGATACTCCTTGATCACCATCAGGAGCTACTCCCAATGATGTAAGAACTTGGATCAAAACATATTCCTCACTACACCACTCCCACCTCTACATAGAAGTTCACCCCACTGACACATCCAGGGCTCTTGAGGCCCCCCATCACAAATGTGCACATGTGGGCAAAGTGTCAAAATACACTCAAAGAAGAAGGAACATAATATTGTCTCGAGTGCACAATTTCCTCCTCATGCTCTCCAACACGCTGTCAATTGGTGCTTCATTATCGTCAAAAGTATTTGTGCCCACCGAAAGTGAGCATCCTATAACACCCTCTCAATCGCAAGCATCTTACCTCTTGCCACCTTGTGTAGAGATTGAATCCCAAGTATCTGAATCACCGCCATAGCCATTTCCTAGGTCTCTAGTCTCTCTATGTCCCCTACATATAGAGTAGAATCATGGATCTGAGCATTGAGACTACAATGACGATCTAAGAACTCTTCTACTCGCCTCCCTCGAGGCAACATGGGTGTAGTATCCAATAACACCCCCAGTTGGGGTAACCCAGTGAGAAAGTATATGTCCAACATGGTTATCTCCTGATGATGACCACATACCATAAATTCTACATCATCAAGGTCCCAATACCCCACTATGCGTGACAAGAGCCCTTCTCCTACTCGCATTAGTGATTTTTCAAAGTACTTGAGCAACTTGTACTGCGTCAGTGCCCTTTGCACAACCATATCTCCTTTCACATGTGCTTGGATATTCTCAAAGTATCGTTCTTTCCATATCACTTTGAAATATTCCATACCTACACAAAACCACCTTTTTCCAGTCCTTCATATCTAAAAAACTCACCATTTGAGTTGCCTCTTTGTCCCCCACTAGACTAGAGGCCAACCATCAATTTTGGTCCCATTAGGATAAGATTGACCAATGCACTTTTCCTCTAGTTTAGTGTGTTGGCCAATGCACTTAACATACCATTTCTTGCATTGGCCAATGCTCTTTCTGGATCAAAAAGTGCGTTGGGCCCCAAAATTTGAGTAGGGTTCCCAAACAATCAAAATAGCCCCTAATCTAAAAAGTAATCCGACAGAATTGAAGAGCATGGATAGACCACCAACTTGAGACTCTAACCACCATTTTTATTCAGTCGGATTTCCTGCAGTGGGCTCAACAAGATTTAGGTCCTTCTCCTCCTCTCCACGTTCAGTCTCCACCATTGGTGGTAATGAACCACAAAATTGGAGGGAAACTCTTTTAATGGAAAAATCCCATTTTTATTTTTGTTGTTGTGGGCTCATATGGAATTCAATTGATGAACCGTTTGCATTGTTGGAATTTTCTCGTTGCACTCCTCAAAAGGGCACTTTTGGTTTTTTGAAATTCCACACTTCATATGGGAGGCATTTTTCCCATGAAGAGTTGTATGTCCCTCGATCGAATGATTTCTCCTAGCTGGGGGCATGCCCTTTGAATCCCATCAAGTCCCTTAGATTGTGGCGTCATACTATTTCCTCTTGGTTAGCCTCAATGGCCTTACTAGGAGGATTTTTGTCTTCAAGGGATCCATGCTAGACCAACCCCATTAGCATTCTATAGAAAGATCCCTCCCTTATCCTCTCCTAACCAACCCCATTGGCAATCTTATGAAGGGGTTGTCTTATAGTCGCCTCCTCACCAACCCCATTGGCATTATGAGGAGGAGTGTTTTTTTTGTTCCCCCCATATAGTTAGCCTCATCGACATTCTTAGATGGGGATGTCCTCATGTTCCCCCTACTAATCGGCTCCATAGGCACTATTAGTTGGAGGATTGTGTTTTTTGGTTGTTTGGTTCTTTCCTGTCCAACCCCATTGACATTCTCAGTAAGGTTCTACTTGTTGGGCTCTCTCTTAACCAACCCCATTGGCATCTCCTGGAGAGTTCCCATAGTCTAGTTGTCAATAAACTAGGGGTGCCTTCCTGCCAAGCCTCACAGACATTCTCAGGTAGCCCCCTTTTTGTATGGATATCTCTTGACCATCCTCATAGACATTCTCATTGGTATCCTTTTGTATATCTTCTACTTGTCCAACCTCATTGGCATTCCTAAGAAGGTTTCAATTTCTTTTGGATACCTCTTGGCCAATCCCATCAACATTATCAGGATGCCTCCTCTTGTTTGGATTCCCTATGGACCACTCTCATGGGAATTCTCTAGAGGGGTCCTGTTTTCCAGTCTCTTGTCACTTGGGTTTCCTCTTGACCGACCCCATCAACAAACCCCTTGCTCTAGTTTCCTTCTTGACCCGCCTTAAGAGGAATAACTTTGGGTTATGTTTCCTTCTTGGCTAGCCTCACTGACATTCTTAAGAATGATAACCATTAATGACGTCTCCCTGATCAGCCCCATCGACATTCTCATGGGGCATAGTCCTTGTGGTCATCCTTAGAACTAGCCTCATCGACATTCTTTGGGGATGTATTTGTAGTCCTATCATGTCCAACCCCTTAGACATTTACATGTCCAAACTAGTCTTTTGACTTTCGCCTCCTAATGTGATTGGAATTAGTTGATATGATTGTCTTTTCATCCTCTCTGTTTAACCAACTTCACATGCATTGCTAGATTGAGTTGAGTGTCCTCCTCCTAGCCAACCTCATTGGCATCACTAGGAGGTTTTCCTCGATGTCGGTCATTTCTCCCTGTCTTGCCCCATTGGTATTACTGGGAGGAATCCTCCCCGTGTCATTTCTTCCTAGCCAACCCCGTTGGCATTCCTAGGAAGAATTCCTCCCTTATGTTGTCTCCTCCTAGCTATCCCCATTAGCATGACTAGGAACACCTTTCACTTGGGTTTACTCCTCCTATCCAACCCCATCGAAATTTCTAGGAGGATTCCCCCCTTTCTTATACCCTCTTCCTAGCCAGCCCCATCGACACTCCCAAGAAGAATCTCTTCTCTGCTGAGTGGCTTCCTCCACTAGGATTCCACTTGGCCACTACATTTTTAAACACATTGGTGAGTGACATTATATTTCTCTCACACTCATTTCCCCTTGGAAGCATCCCCATGTTTCTCTTGTTTAGAGCATTGATGATGATTCACCCCTCCATCTGTAGTGCTCATCACATGTTTCCCAACTATCCATATGCAGTTGTTCCAATGATACATTTGACTAACAATATGCCGATTCACCCACCATCCTTATAGATGTTTTCAGTTGCTACTAGATTAGCCCTGCATTTATGCTTTGAACAAGGGAATCCTTGAGTCCACCTCTCTTTTCCTTCCATCCATCCCCTAGTGTTATTTCCCATCAGTCACATCGTGCTCGTCACCTCGTGATGGTCCCTTGGTGATTCCTTCTCCTTGGTTTGAGTGGGATTCCCTCTATCGAATTCAACACTTGTATTCTAGAGGGTTATCCTAGAGGATTGTTACCTTGAATCCCTCCTTATCCTTGGTGCCTTGGCTTCCTTTTTTGTGCTCGACTCTAGATTCTTTTTGCACATTTGAGACTCATATACTTGACAGTTCAATGATCTAGTTCTTGATGCCATCATCCCGAACATGTGTGAGATGTAGTAGACCTCATAAGAGGGTTTCCCTACTGGTAGCCCCCCACACATGCTAGTCTCAGTAGGTGCTTCTAGAGTTATAACTTCACAGGTTGTTCTTTGGATACCGGGCCTATAGATACACATTTATTCTATGGGATGGTCTATTGTACCTTGGTACCTATCCCCCATCTGATGGGTTACCCTTGGACCATGATGAGAGAGTTCTCATTGATCTCAAACTTGGTCGGATCTCATGTCCTCACATTATTTAGATCGTACATGCATATATGATCCAACCTCAAATCCAGTTCCTCAGATTTTCTTGGCTTCGTACCATCGTTCTCAGAGCCCCATGATGAGATTTCCTCTAGTATGCTCATTAGATATTTGTGGGGGCTCATTCCTATTTATCAGGGCTTCTTAGGTTGTTTCTACCTCCTTCCTTCAGCATGAAGGGGCATTAGTTCTTATGTACTCCGTTCAATTGCAGTTGGGATGTACTTCAAATTTTTCCATCCACATATTGTATATGGGATTGATATTATCATGTTGATGTAGTCTATCCATCATTGACAACATCATGTTGGATTTGAGACTCCCTTATAGTCTCTCTATTGATGCCACGAGTATTCTCAATGAGTATGGGTATGCCTACCTTGTCCCATTAAGATCATATTACTCCCCACTTGATGACCTTTGTTGACAAGTGGTTTTCTATGGCCTCCTCGTCGGTTGGGCCTTCTATTCTTCTCCCATGGTACCTTTTCTTCTCTTTGGTCGACACATATCCCAGTGAAATAAAACTATAATGTATGTCGGTCATGCAATTTTCTCACATCACACATTAGGGGGCATCTGTTATTACCATTTATTCACACACCTAGACCAAAAGGATAAGCCTTACCGATATGCACCATCATAGTCCATGTATCATTTTTCATGCACACTTTCACACTGTTATTCCCTTTCATAACTTAGGAAAACCATTTTTGCCTAAGTTATTTCACTTAATTAAAGCCATAATCCCCTTTTGTACATTTTCCCTTGTTTATTTTTTAATAAATTAAAGGAAAAATTCAAATTAGTGGTTAAAATTGATTTGGTTAAATATAATATTTTATTATTTTGACCACATTAAGGAGAACCACTATTTTTCCTTAAAATAAAGAGAGCCATACCATTCCATATGATTTTCCTATGAGAGTATAGAGATGTTGCCGAAATTTCCACTGACCTTTTAGCTTCATCTCACCATAGTTACTTTCATCCCAAAGGAGAATCTAGCCATTACTACCACATCCAGGAAAGAAAGAACCCTCACATAGAGGGTCCACCAGGAGGCATTTGTCTTCATCGGTCTCTTCACAGGCATATCTTATTTTGTACTTTGATTATTTGGGTATTATACATCATCTTGATTCTTTCTATCTTGTGTTATTCATGTATATTTTTTGTTGCATGCCTTTTGTATTTTTTAATAACATATATATAAACAAATTTAATCACTAGAGAACTAGGATTTCTCGTGTTCTCACCCAATTTTGTCCATAGCTTTGATACAACCACAAAGTTTGCAGATTTGCTCACCCTTGCTGCATATCTACACCAATAGCAATGTACCCAACAACCTCTATACACCATTGAGGATACGTGGTACCTATTGAAACCTCAAATTTCCTTCATCCTATTCCTCTAATACCATTTTTTAACAAATCCAACCATATAATTAGGCTGAAATACTCATTCTACAACTACGATACCCTAATTCCTCGCTTCACTGTTACAAAATGATTAATGCATGCAAACATGACAACGCATATTCATGTAAACACAATAAAATATCCAATGGACAATGATACCATAACTCACACCTTACCCTACTCATGGATTTAACCCCATATATTACTAGCCCCATCACAAATGATATTTTCCCCATAGACCCTTTAAGTTCCTTCAATCATTATCTATGTTAGTTTATTGATTAAGTTGATCGTGTGTAGTTGGTCCTATTTATGGGAAACTTAGATACCCTTACCACACTTTAAAACAACCTCTAACCTTAGTGATTTATTATTATTTAATAGGAAGTATCTAAGCATGCTAGTAATATTTCATTACCACCTAGCAACAACTATGATAGGATCAAGAGGAATCCTCCTTATAAAGAATTTTTCTTGGTTTCATTGAATAGTAGATAAAGGATCTTTGATCCCATTAACATGTGATCATTATTTTCACCCATTAGGCCAAGGATGAAGTAACAATTCTCTACATGAAATATGTTTCATTGCAAGAACAATTGTAAGTGGCTCTATATCCCATCTCCCTACTCTCACCATCTCAAGCACACTTAATAGAGTATAATGTAGAGTTTATTTAAGACAATGAAGTACTCCTCAACCAAATTCATATCACCACCAATGAACAATATTAGGTCTATAATAAATTTTATCGTGTGAAGGCCACTTCTTCTTAGTGCTCTCTCTATATCGACTAACTAATTTTGGTCAAGCGTCATTTAGATGGCTAGGATACTTATTGATTAAGAAAGACACATGCTTGCATTATGTAAAATTTGATGCCATTATGTAACTTTTATCCTAAAACATGTCTTTAGACCATCATAGCATTATGAGAGGATTATATGCCCAACTCGCAGATGGCATTATCTCCTCTCAATGCTTTTGTGACAAAGCCAACTATTAGGTGTACAATTTTAAATCTTATAACACCAAAGTGGCATGAAAATTTGATTAGTGGAAGTGTCCTAAATACATTGTTAGCCTTCCTGTCCTGGTTACTTCATTAAAGTAGTGGCTTAAGGCTTTTTGATAATATAAGACCCAATATAGTAGTGTTACATCCAACATTTGTAACCTTGAAGTCATTGCTTGACAATTTACCATATGCTACTATCAAAGTCTTCAAAGTAGAATTTGATCACAATTTTTTCTCCATATTTTGTTGTATAATTTAAAATTTTTATGATCAAGTAGAAATCACTAGGGGAGTTCTCTTGCATTCATTACTCTATTTTTAAAAAATAACAATTTTTCCAAGGCCTACACCTCTTAGCATCAAGATTCCATGTGCTCTAGAACCTTCTCCTCTAAGTACTATGCAATGACTAAATAATGTTGAGCAAAGTAAGAATGAAGTAACACTAAAAGGATAGATAGTATTGAGTATCAATTATCTTGTATTATTTTAGTGATAACTTAAATATAATTAAACCATTGGTGTTATTTTTTTATCACATCTCACTCCCTAATGCTAGGCTCCAACAAACACCAAGTTCAACTAGAGAGCACTATTGTCAACATTCAAGATCTAAAAATGTTCCCCTTTACTTTCTTAAGGCTTTCAAATTAGAATATTATTGTATTTTTGGTGAAACTAATAAATACTTAAAAAATTCATTTTCAAAATATTAGAATTTTTGATTTTACAATAATATTCTGACACAATTAATAGTACAAACCAATAATTTTTTATCACGCATTTATGTCCTAGATGACAACAAAATCATACTTGGGATGCACTAACCTTATTTTACATTCCTATTTTACATCTCATTTTTAGTCCTTGTGTGTCCCCTTTAACATGCTTATGCATCCCATTTATTTTTATAATGTCTTATTCATATTCTTCCATGTTCTGTTTTTCATCCCAACCTTATTTTCATTCCAATGTCTATTTTACATCCCCTTTTTGCATTCAAGTTGTCTTGTTAACATATATGATTGTATCTCACATTGTTCTCTTCATTGAGATACTCCTCAAAAGCTACCATGTGCCCAAACCCAAGTTTGTATACAAGAGTTATGGTTTCAAGAAGTGGACCACCATTTTTTCAACTTAGTGCGAGTAACTCTTTCTTTGGTATGTGTTATATTCTTTGCACGAGTAGTAGTGTCTTTGTTGCGCGAACGTGTAGGGGTTCAGGGGCAGTGCCCCCGATTTTTTTTTGCCTCGAGAAACATGTCACATGTTTGGGTGGTTTTTCGACACATGGTTTTTGCCGATGGTTTTCTATTTCCGGTTAAGGAATTAGGGTTGTTGACTAATCCAGGTCATTGGGTTAGGGTTTTGGATTCCACTCACTCCTATATGTATATTGTATTGTAAACAATGTAACACTATGAATGAATATATAATATGTTGGTTTCCCGGTTTGGGTTTCCAGGGGAAAAATATCTATGTAATGTTTGTATTTGCCATTGTATCTTTTTTGTTCTTTTACTGAAAATCTGTTTGTAGTAAATATTGTACAAGGTTAAAATCTACATTTGGTATTAGAGCTTTGTTGGCTTCAGGGGGACGCCTTTGTGGTCAAGGGTTTGGCTCAGGACTATGATAAGCCTTGTTACAGTGGGAAATTTGTGGTATTGATTTTTCAGGTGAAAAGAAATGGAAAGCAATTTGAAAATGGAGATCGAGAAGTTTACTGGGCAAAGTTTTGAGCTATGGAATCTCAAGATGGAAGATCTGTTGGTGGACAAAGATCAATGGATCGCGGTATATCCAGGTACTGCACCTACAAGAACTTCAACAGATGATTGGAAAAATTTGGATCGGAAGGCGAAAAGCACAATCTGACTGTCTCTTAGATTCAATATTACTGAATGTGTTAGAGGAAGCTACAACCAAGGATTTATGGGATAAGTTGGGGAAGTTGTATCAGTCTAAGTCTCTAGTGAATAAAATATTCCTGAGAAATAAGTTGTATAACCTGAGGATGAGAGATGGAGACTTGGTGGCAGAGCATTTGAACGCCTTCAATACTATGGTAAGTCAGTTAGTATCTATTGAGATTAAAATTTCAGATGAAGATAAATGTATCAGTTTACTGTGTTCTTTACCAAACTCGTGGGATAGTCTGGTTGTGGCCATAGGTAGTAATACAAATGCCTTTAAGTTTGATGAAGTGGTCTCATCCTTGTTGTCATAGGAGATGATACAAAATAATATGGAAGGGCAGAGCACAAACACATTATTTGCAAGAGGACGTTCCTAGGAAAGAAATAGATCTAAGTTATCAGGTGGGAGATCTAAGTCTAAGGGTAGATCTAAATATCCTAGAAATTTTGTAAAGGTATGTTGGATATGTGGAAAAGAAGGGCACTACAAGAAGTAGTGTAGATCCAAAGTTGAGAAAAAGAAGGGATCTGAAGAATCTCCTTCTACAGAAGAAAATACCTCCAAGGAAGAAGGAAGGGATGCGTACTTGGCTTCTTCAAGCACACATGCAGATAATGAGGCATGGTTGGTTGAATCTGGTGCATCCTTTCATATGACTCCCCACAGGGAGTGGTTCTGCGAATATGAAAGGTATGATGGAGGTAATGTTTTCTTAGGTGATGATTCGACAACCAAAATCATTGGATGAGGAAAAGTCAAGTTGAGGCTCATAGATGGAAGGATTAGAACACTTCCTGGTGTTCTGCACATCCCAGGTTTGGCCATAAATTTGATTTCTGTAAGAAAAATCAACAATGCAGGGGTAAAAAAAATATTTGAAAAGGAAACCTACATGATGGTTCGAGGAGCAATGGTGTTGTTGAAGGGAGTTCGGTTTGGAACTCTATATAAGCTACAAGGAAGCACTATTAGTGATGGGTGTAATAGTTCCATTGTTCTTGATATTGGATTTGAAGAAGAAAGAACTCCTACAGTCTCTGGAGAAAAGCTTATGCTGTGACATCAAAGACTGGGGCATATTGGAGAGAAGGGTCTTTGACTACTACACAATAAAGGTATGGTTGAAGGTGTGTCTAATTGCTCTCTGGATTTTGATTTATGTTAACATTGTTTATATGGGAAACAAAATCAGATAAGATTCCCCTCTGGTGCAACGAGGGTAGAAGGAATTTTACAACTAGTTCACATTGATGTTTTTGGACCTGTGTCGGTCCCATCATTGGGAAAATCTGTGTACTATGTCTCATTTATAAATGAATTCTTGAGGAATACTTGGATATATTTCCTCAGGAAGAAATCTTAAGTCTTTGATAGGTTTAAAGAGTTTAAGGATATTGTTGAGAATCAAATAGAGAAAAGAATTAAGGTGCCGAGGACAGATAACAGTAGAGAGTTCTGTGGGAATGAATTTGAAGAATTCTATAAGAAGTGCGGTCTAGAAAGGCAGAAGACTACTCCATATACACCTCAACAAAATGGAGTTGCAGAAAGGATGAACATGATGTTGATGGAAAAAGCAAGGTGCATGCTGAGTGGTGCTAGGTTAGGGTAAGAATTCTGGGCAGAGGCAATGGGTACTACATGTTATCTGGTCAACAAATCACCCTCATCAGCGTTGGATGACTAGACTCTACAAGAGGTATGGACTGGTAAGGAACCTTCTCTCACACATCTCAAGGTATTTGGTTGTGATGCATATGTTCATGTTCCAAAGGAAAACATGAGTAAGCTAGATAAGAAGGCTAAAAAGTGTATCTTTATTGGATATAAAGATGGTCTCAAAGGTTATAAGCTTTAGAACCCAGAAACTAAAAAGGTAGTGTATAACCGAGATGTGGGATTTAGAGAAATGAAGGATGCTGTTAAATAGGAAATCCTACCAAGTAAGGAAGAACTAGAGAAAATAGAGTTTGATTTAAAGGATTATGAGTCAGAATCTACAGAAGAACAAGGATCAGAAGAAGAAGATCCTCATACTCCAGTATTTAAGAGATCGGTTAGAGAAAGAAGGATACTAGAAAGGTATATTCCATCTGATTTTTGTTCAATTTTTTTTTGTTGTCTATTACTGATGATGATCCTAGAACTGTCAGGGAGGAAGTGGATTCAGAGGATGGAAATATCTGGAAAAGGGCCATGGACAAAGAAATGGTATCTTTGGATAAGAACGAGGCATGGGATCTAGTGGAGTTTCCGACTGGAAGAAATCCCATTGGAAGAAAATGGGTATTTAAAAAGAAGCTGAATGCAGAAGGAAACGTGGAGAAATACAAAGCTCGGTTAGTAGCAAAAGGTTATTCCCAAGTCGATGGAATTGATTTTGGTGAGATTTTTTCTCTTGTTGCCAAGTTAACCTCTATAGTATTTCTGTTATCTGTTGCTGCTGCATTTGATTTTGAAGTAGAATAGATGGATGCGAAGACAACATTCCTACACGGGGATCTGGAAGAAGAAATCTATATGAAACAACCAGAAGGTTATACTGTGAAGGGAAAGAAGGAGCTGGTATGCAAGCTGAAATAGTCTCTGTATGGTTTAAAACAATCACTAAGGATGTGGTATAAAAAATTGATACTTATATGTTGGGACTTGGCTTCACAAGAAGCAAAGAGGATCACGGTGTGTATTTTAAATTAATTGGTGATCATTTGATTCATTTGGTCTTGTATGTGGATGACATGTTGCTGATAGGAAACAACACGAAGATTATCCAGGATGTGAAAACTCAGTTTTCCTCTAAATTTGACATGAAGGATCTCGGTGCTTCAAATTTCATTTTGGGCATGGAAATTAAAAGAGATCGAAAAAAGAGGAAACTTTGGTTAAACCAGAGAAAATATGTCGAGACAATATTGTAGAGGTTTAATATGTAGGAATGTAAACCGGTCAAGGTTCCTATCCCTGTTGGTGTAAAGTTATTTGCGGATTAGTGTCCCAAGACACAAGAAGAGGAGGAAGACATGTCTCGTGTTCCATATGCGAGTGCAGTTGGCAGTTTGACATATGAAATGGTTTGTATTAGACAGGAAATTGCACATGCAGTTGGATTTTTGAGAAGGTATATGTCAAAACCAGGGAATGAGCATTGGAAAACAGTAAAAATGGTTTTCAGGTATTTGCGTGGCACTGCTAGCTATGGATTGTGCTACCAAGGAAGACCAGGATTGGACATAGTGGTGGATATACATGGTTTTGTGTATGCAGACTGGGTTGGAGATCTGGATCGTAGGAGATCTACAAGTGGGTATGTGTTTAACCTGTTTGGAGAAGCAATAAGTTGGATGAGCAAAAGACAGGTTGTAGTGGCACTTTCAACTACAAAAGATGAATAAATGGAAGCCACTCATGCAAGTAAGGAAGCAACATGGTTACAAATATTGTGTTCATGTATTGGGTTGGTACATCAAGCTGTAAGGATAGATTGTGACAGTCAAAGTGCAATTTTTCTGGCGAAGAACCTGACTTATCATTCAAATACAAAACAAATTGATATTCAATATCACTTTGTAAGAGACATGGTTGAAGAAAAGAAAGTATTGCTAATGAAGGTGGACAATTTGAATAATTTTGCAGATTCATTAACAAAATCTGTGAGCACTGAGAATTTCTCTTGGTGTAGAGGATCCATGGGCATTGTTGCCCTGAATTGTTGATTATGTAACCCCGTAACCCCTTGTATGCAAAGAGAAAAACAAGTAGGAGAATGCTGGGTATGTGTTATATTATTTGCACGAGTAGTAGTGTCTATGTTGCGCCAGGCGTGCAGGGGGGTTTGAGGGGGGTGCAGGGGCAACGCACCCGATTTTTTTTGCCTCGGGAAACGTGTCACATTTTTGGGCGGTGTTTCGGCACATGGTTTTTGCCGATGTTTTCTATTTTCGGTTAAGGAATTAGGGTTGTTGACTAATCCAGGTCATTGGGTTAGGGTTTTGGATGTCGTTGGATCCTATATGTATATTGTATTGTAAACAATGTAACACTATGAATGAATATAGAATATGTTGGTTTTCTCGGTTTGGGTTTCCAGGGAAAAAATCTCAGTGTAATGTTTGTATTTGCCATTGTATATTTTTTGTTCTTTTACTGAAAATCTGTTTGCAGTAAATATTGTACAAGGTTAAAATCTACACTCTTGACATTCTTGTTTCTAGTATATTCACCTTCTTATCTTTAAATTTTTGCTGCATTTTCTAACACATAGAGGCATAAACCTCTTTTCGTGTGCTTGGAAAATAGATGCCAATA